>JACGWO010000001.1:34734017-35010057 GCA_034509735.1 Sesamum alatum | reverse complement strand
AAATAATTTTCTTGGAGTGTGAGAGAGAGAGAGGGCGGACGAGATAGAGGGAGAGAGAGCCGAGTTGTGTGTGTGTGTTGTGTGTGTTTGGAATTTCATCATCCTTCAACTTGTAGGATGCTAGGGGTTTATATAGAAGAGGAGTTTAATCCTCTTTAAACTCCTCTTTCAAGAACTCTATTTTGACTAGGATTTTGACCTAGTCAAAGTAGTGTTTTGACCTAGTCAAAACAATCCTAGCCATCCATCTCTCCCATTGATCTCAAACCGTTGATTTAATTTATTTTAATGGAATATTTAAAACCTATTTAAATATTCCAAGAGGCTAAAAATAAATATAAATATTATTTAAGCCCATTAAATAAATCCCTTTGATAAATCTAATTTATCAATTTAATTCCTTATATCTAATAGAAGGAATTATTTCTCCAAGAAAAATAAAGGACCCGATTAAATCCAATTTAATCATTCCTTCACTCCAATATTTAATTCCTAATTAAATATCTAAATGTGTGTGGATAGTGTGTGACTCTTTTAGGTTCACCTTTCAGCTAGACTTGGTCGGATTCCTAGATCCTTCCGTTACCATGGGTGGCCATCTAGCAACGGTCCATGGCACTAGAGACTAGGTGAAATATTCAGGGATGAACATTTAGGCTCTAACAGTACACTTGTCCTTCTGTCTTCGGTCTCATCACTTAGAGTCTAGGGCACGGAAAATGCAGGGTACTCATTTTGGACCTAAGTGTCGGTCTGTCCTCACTAAACGCCGCAAGGGAATCCTTCCCTTCTGTTCAGTCACTGTGGCCACAGTTTTAGGGACAAGACCTAGAGTATACATGAGACTCAACTGCCAAAACCTATTGACAGGAGACAGATCCTTTCTTGGAAACTACTGTCACTTTGCACACCAGAACTGCACTAGACATGGCTTATGACTACCAAAGAGAATTCTGGCAATCTCTCACCATATCTAAGATACAGCCCTGATGTACAGGTAAACTCAGCAATTCCTCAAGTCAAAGGACTTGACCTGTACCGTTGGAACCGGGAATACACGTCATACCTTGCTGACCATACTCAAGGTCCTCCATAAGACGGTTCCCGCGAGTCACCTCAGTCAGCTGCGTCCTAGCATGCTAACCCACTAACACTGCTTAGACGACCCTCGTCACCCGTCGATGAAACACGACAGCAGGTGCTTAGTGCAAGTCTCAAATGGAATCCCGGTACCCATTTTCGGGATTCCTTGACTTGGAGATTTCCGGACTGATTCGGGAAGACTGATTCCATGGACCTACCTCCAAGCGTAGTCCCAGTCCCCGAAATTGATTCTCAGTCCGTGGGCTTTGTTTGCGTAGTGAACAGATATGGAAAACAAATATAAGTGAACACAAAACAAAGTGATGCCAAATGAAATTCACTTCTTTATTCATTAATGATTTATCAAACATCTATAATTGTCTAGACATAGGTTACATATACCCGCCAAAGTTGGCTTACATGGTCACCTATTCTAACATACTAATTACGTTAGACGGCGTTTTAACGTCACAACAAATGCCCACAGACCAATTGGATAACCCATGTAGTTGAGCTGTGCATTGGATGGCAGCTATGAAACCAACTTTTGAGGGTTGGTTTGAAATGTTCCAAGTCGACGACCTCGAGACTGGGCATCGAGGGTCCTATAGAGACTTGCACTCAGGATTTCATTCATTAGATGAGTGTCGTGTTTCATCAGTGACAGACGTTGGACGTCTATGCAATATTAATGGGTTAGTTGACAAGGGCGTCAGCTGACTGAACTGACTCGCGGGAATCATCATATGGAAGCCTTGGAGGCTTGGTTGGTATGATTGGAATTCCCGGCTTCGATTAGTCCTCGGACTTGAGGAATCATAGCAGTTGCATATATATGATGGTTGTATCTAGGGTCTGGCAAGCGATGTCCGTATCTGGGATACGTTCATTATAAGCCTTAGCCAATGCAGTCGGAATATGTATTGAGGACGGTAGATTCCAAGATAGGATTCGTCACCTATCAGAATATGACAATCAAGTCTCCTATGCGCTGTGAGACGGTTTAAGCTCTTTAAGTCTGAGGCCACAGTGATTGGTCGAGTAGGGAATGGTTTCCTACGTCGATCAATAGAGCAAATGTGTCTTGAGTTATTGAGCATAGTTGTCCAGTCCAGGATGAAAACCGACCTCCAATTGCATACCCTAGACATAGACTAGGAGACGGACGATGGAAGGGCCGTACTCGAATAGTAATCGGGAGCCTAAACGTTCATGCCAACATTCACTTAGTCTCTAGTGCCATGGACCGTTGCTAGACGGCCACCCATGGTGACGGGCGTTTTTTCGATTAATGGTTAATTGAAAAATAGTTAATTAAATTGGATTTAATTGACCAATTGTGTTGCACACAAGCCCAAGTCTGTCACACATAAATGACTATGGGGTTAGTAGAATTAATTTGGAATTAATTCTAGAAGAAGCGAATTAATTTAATTGGATTAAATTAATTCAAGGAGAAAATAAATGATTGAATCATTTATTGAGAATTTCATTTTATGGATAGTCCAATAATTAATTAATTGGATTAGTTAATTTTTGGATTAAGAATCTTTAAATTAATTGGATTAATTTATCGGTTTTTGGTTTAATTAATTGATTGGATCAATTAATTAGTGTTTGAGCTTATGTTTATTTAATTGGATTAAATAAACTTTTGGATTTCAATAAGGTTTAAAATTAATTGGATTAATTTGGAACCTATGGATCTTGGTTGGCCTTAATTTAATTTGATTAAATCAAAATCGGTCAAAATTGGTCCATGGTTTGAAGTCCACGCTCTAGAGGTTGGAGCAAGTTGAGGAGGAGTTTCAACTCCTCCACATATGAAGGCCATGATGGTTCATGGAGAGATAGTGTGCATGTGTATGTAAATTATCCTTGGAGGTTAATTTTGGAGGTTGAATTTTGAATTCAATTTCCTACATACACAAAAACAATGCACATAAGTTGTATGGGAGAGACTTGCACGAAACTTCCAACCTAAAACACTCAAAAATCTCTGCAAATTTTCTCCTTTTTTTTTTTGTTCATACCTTTTGGAAATGATTGAACTAAAAACATTGCAAAAAGCACTAAACAACAGTGTTGTTTTGGAAGTGTTTCTTCTTCATTTCTCTTTTTCTATCTAGCAATAGATTAGAGTTTTTCTCCATAGTGTGGTGTGGACAATACTTAGAGCAGTTCTACGTTGAATTCTCAAGTGAATGGAAGGAGAAATGGAAAAGGAACGACTCACGTACCGGTTATACGTGTAGTAAACAAAATCTTGGTTTTCTTTACATTTTCATGTATCTTTTGTTTTTAATTCTTTAGCCACATGTCCCGCATCTTCTCCTCTTGTATTTATGCTTTCACAAAACATCGAATGTCTGGGAACTTCAAATGGAACACCCCCTTGAACCCGATTTAAATTATGCTATAAATGAACGTTTTTACGCTTCCGTTGCGTTCCAGGACCATACCCAATTCTTTAATAGCGAGGAGGGTGGGTTCAAAGAAAAGGATCCGTCCCTTGTCAGTATGTGACAGAGGTATCTCCTATGCACTCGGAGATACGTTCATGCTGCTTAAAGCTGTGGCCACAGTGGTTGGTCGAACAGGAAATGGTTTCCTGTGTCGATGCAATGAGGCATGCGTAGTCTCGAGTATTAAGAATAGGTTCCTAGTTAAGGATGGGAACCGACGCCCAATTTGATACCCTAGACTAAGGCCGGGAGACAGTAGATGGAAGGACCGTCATACGAAATCGGCGCCTAAATGTTCACGCCAACATTCACCTAGTCTCTAGTGCCGTGGACCGTTGCTAGACAGACACCCATGGTAACGGGCCCTTGTTGGACATGGGCCCAAGTCTTGCTGAAGGTGAACGTAAAGGGTCACATACAAATCACCTAGAAGGTGGAGAAATTGACTTGGAGTCATTTTGGAGGATGATTAAGTAATTGGATTACTTAAGGGATTGGCCGATAATGTATCGGGCCCTCATTTAAATGGTAGATGGAATTTATTGATTAACATAGAAAGTTGAGGCGTTGGATCTTTTAATTGGATTAAAAGATCAATGAGAATTATTTAAGTGGACCTTAAATTAAATTGCATTTAATTTTGGATTCGTTGTAATTAGATTAGAGGGTCCGTTAAATTTTGATCCAAGAGGTGTGTTAATTCCATATTGGGAATGAGAAGAAGTTGGAGTTCTTCCTTAAACAAGCATGGCCGAAAATGCTACCTTGTAGGGAGCAAAAATCGACCATGTTTGGTGCTTGATGTGGTTGACTTGTCTCTTTTGGTAACAGACAAATCAACTCCAATCAAGCCTCTCTTTTTTGGTATGATTTAAACATACCTTAAGAGATGGTAGGCTTGATTGAAGAATTGATGGTAATTGATTGGGATGAATCTAGACATCCTTGGATGAACCTAGACATATTCCAATAATCACATTAATTATTTATATATATGAGTATATATACTAATATCAAAGTATGAGATTCATTATTCATCCTTTCTAGGAAAAGAAAAAGAAAATTACACTCCTCTCTCTCCCTCAACTCTCGGCCACCTCTCCTTCTCTACACTTGTGTTCTTCATTTGATCTAGGATCAATTGGAAGAACAAAGTGAGTTTAAGAATAACACTAATTAATAGTGCTAATCTTCTTAAACTGAATCCTCTAGCAAGGAAAACTAGCATCTCTTCCAGTGTAGTGTGGATCACCTTTGGGGAGTTCAGACTTTTGAACTTGGTGAACGTTTCCGGAAAGGAACAACGGAAGTAGCCGATTGAGAGATAAACTACAAAGGTAACTTCAGTTTATTATGCTTTCGTAGTTTATTATTATTATCTATGCCCTATGTTCAATATTCATTTTTAATATTGGTACATCCTACATTGAACGCCTGGTTGAGTACCCAAGGGAACACCTATTGGGATTTTATGATTATGCTCTTGTTTAAATTTTTAATATATTGCATTCTCACGTTTCCGCTCGAGCTCCTAGGCAGATCCGGTTGGCCCTTCAAGTGGTATCAGAGCCTGGTTCGATGTAAGGGCATGGATCTATGTGCTTGGCATGATCTACTTGCTTTTATAGTTTTATCAACATGTATGATTGTATGAATATCTGAATAAATATGATTGTTCATTCTTTTGAATTTGATGGACATTATGCATGTGATTTTGTAAGATTGGATCTTGAAATTACATGTTTATTTTCAGTTTATATTGTATATTATGTGCTGTAAAGGAAAGGTCGGAAAAACGTTAAAATCGGGATAGCAGCGGCAGCAATTAGTTGCCTCCCCTGTCGGCCGGCCAATGGCTGGCGGGCGTGCGGCTAGAAGCACGTGGCCTCACGCCTGCGTGCAGCCTGGTCGACGTGCCTGCCAGCATGCGTGCCAGCAGGGGCGGCCGTGTCTATTGTGCCGCGCACAGGCAGGCGCCTGCCCGCACTGGGCTTCGGCCAATGCGCACGTAGCTGCTAGCCACCCGGCCAGCACTGCACAGGGGTGCGCGCGCATGCGCCCAACCCTGTGCGTCCGGGTGGCCGGCTAGCACAATGACTGGGCTGTTTTTCGATATTTTCTAAAAAAATGGATTTTTTGGGATTTCTGCACATTATTTTGAAAATGAATTAATTTTGCAAATTTGATTTTGGAATTATTTAATTTTTACTTAGATCAAATTTGATTAATTAATTTGGGTTTAATAAATGCATTGGATGCATTGTATCTAATGTCTATTAAATTTGAAATTTGAACTTTGCATATTATTCATATATTTGTACCTTGTGATGTTGAACATCACTTTGATATTTTGAATATCCATGGTTAAGCATTATTATTTGGGATAATTGTGTTATATGCGTTGATGGAATCAACATGGGATGATCATAAGAGCCCTAGATCTTGTGTATCGATGTATGTCGTTTTATTTACATTTATGTTGAGTGGGGCCTGCGTGCCTATTGTTTTGGGACTATCATCTCCCATTTTTCAGCCTCATGATGTTAAGGCTTGTTTGTATAATTTCTATGTATTACTTTCTTTTGTAATGAGAGTAGATAGTTTTGATGAGGTTTTATATTTTAACAAGCCCATGGAGTTGGGGACCCAAGGTGAAACATCAAGGCCAGAAACAAGAAGAGCCACAAGGCCCATTGGAATGACAATGGGTTTATTATTTTTTTGTAATAATGTAGGACCACCCTAGACAGACCATAGACTCACTACGGGCTTAGTGGGTTGCATAGGTTGGGCTTGTGATCATCCTAACAGGGGTATGCTATGTTTTCTGCATGCGGCGTATTTGATTAAACGCTTTAAAGAATATTGGATATTTGTGCATGCTAAAACACTTAATGTGATGAGGTCTGGGTCATTTAATAAACTCTCATTTGGTTGGATCAAATTAAATATTAGGCCCAGAACGAACTTGGATCAAAATGGTTTTTTGATCTGTCCGAGCCTTCCATTCACAGCAATGGGTGAGGAAGCTACCACTACCCAAGTGTGGTCTCACGAGTCGTGGCACACTTGGACTAGGGAAAAACTGCACCATTGTTGTGAACAAAGAGATTGCCCTCGTTGTTTCCCTGTCTCACGAGTCGTGGGGGCGACAGTGGAGGCATGATTTGGTTGACGGATCGGGCCCAACACTGAGTAACATGGTTCACTTGGAGTCCTTGGAACCATGCGAATAGGTGAGGCAAAATATCTTGGGAATCTCATTTGATGAGAATAATGTTAGATATCTCCCATGAGGTTTTATTCATGTGAATCGTAAAAGCGGGGTATGGAGATTACGCTTGTGGATCCCAGGCTCATTAGGAAATGGTTTCCCGAAACTCCACTTGAGAGTGGTGCACTTTCATATAAATAGTAGGAGGGTTAAAGACTAAAATACCATGTCTTCAACTTGAACAATAATATTACCATCATTTGCTGATTTCTGCTTTTCAATTCATAAATGTAGATATGTCTAAGAATCCGTTGACCATAGTACTTGAGACTAATAAGTTTAACGGAATGAACTACTCGGACTGGCTAAGAAACCTGAGGATTGTCCTCGGTTTGGAGAACCAAGGCTACGCCTTGGCGAGTCGCCGCCAAGCGGCTTACCGGAGGGGTCCACGCTAGAAAAACGTTTGACGTTTGAGAAATGACATGTGGACACCCAAAAAGTACGTAGTATCATATTGACTTCGATGTCTAACGACATCCAGAAGCAATATGAGAGGCTGGACAGCGCCTTCGCCATAATGCTCCGCATGACCGAGGTTTATGCGGTTCCTGACAGGAATATTAGGTGTGCCACCACAAAAGCATTCTTTGGCACTAAGTTTGCTAAAGGATCGTCTGTGCAGAGTCATGGGGTTAAGATGCTCTCCCTAGTGCAGAAATTCAGGGACCTTAAAGCTGGGCTTAACAATGTCACGTATATTGACGTGATCCCCCCAGTCGCTGAAGGACAAGCGGATCCGCCCGGGAGCGCGAGCGGAAGCGAGAAAGCGAAGAATTGTGCGTAAATTTAAATCAAATTCAAAATACGCGAATCCCAAGGGGTGTACCCTTGGGTGCTCAACCGGGCGTTCGATGTAGGATGTGTAAATACTAAAACATATATTTAAGCACATAGGGCATAGATATATAAATGAAATCAATCAAAGCGTAATAAACCGTTACCTTTGATTGTTTAGCATATGCTCCCGGCTACTTGCGTTGTTCCTTCTCCGGAATGCTCACGAAATCCAAACGTATGGATTCTCCAAAGGTGATCCACACCACACCGGAAGAAACACACGTTCTTCTTGCTAGAAAAAGAACGGGTTTAGAAGGAATTGGTTTAAGAGAAGAACACTATGAATTAGTGCTCTCTTAAACTTACTTTGTTCTTCTTCTTGATTCAAAATCAAGTGAAGAACACAAGTGTAAGAGAGGGAGAGAGGCCGAGAGTTTGAGAGAGAGGAGAGGATTTTTGTCTGTTGTATATTCTAATATATATACATAATTAATGTGATTATTGGAATGTGTCTAGGTTCATCCAATGATGTCTAGATTCATTCCAATCAATCACCATTAATTCTTCAATCAAGCCTACCAAAATTTATGGTATGATCAAATCATACCAAAAGGGAAGAGCTTGATTGGAGTTGATTTGTCTCTTTCCAAAAGAGATAAGTCAACATACCACCTAGCATGAAACATAGCTGATTTTGCTTCCTCCAAGGGAGCATGTCGGCCATGTTTAATTAAGGGAAGAAGTCCAACTTCTTCCTATTCCAAAATAGGAATTATTTCTCCTCTCGGGTATAATTTAACGGACCGGGTTTTATCGTAATCCAATTACGACGAATCCAACATTAACTCCAATTTAATGTCCATTTAAATTATTCCCGTTGATCTTTTAATCCAATTAAAAGATCCAACGTCTCAACATCTCAACTTTCCACATTTAATCGAAAATCCAATTTACCGATTAAACGAAAGCCCGATAAATATCGGCCGGTCCATCCAATGGACTTTCCCTTAAGTAATCCAATTACTTATTTTATCCTTCGAGATTGACTCCAAGTCGATCTCTCAACCTCCTCGGTGATTTGTGTGTTACCCTTTAGGTTCACCCTCAACTAGACTTGGGCCCGTGTCCCACAAGGGCCCGTTACCATGGGTGGCCGTCTAGCAACGGTCCATGGCACTACAGACTAGGTGAATTGGCGTGAACATTTAGGCGCCGATTCCATACGGGTACGATCCTTCCGTCTACCGCCTCTCGGCCTTAGTCTAGGGTATGGAATTGGGCGTCGGTTCCCATCCTTGACTAGGCATCTATGCTTAATACTCGAGACCACATATGCTTCATTGCGTCGACATAGGAAACCATTCCCTGTTCGACCAACCACTGTGGCCATAGCTTTAAATAGCATGAACGTGTCTCCGAGTGCATAGGAGATACCTCTGTCACATACTGACAGGGGACGGATCCTCTTCTTGGAATCCACCGTCCTCGCTACACATTCCGACTGCACTGGACAAGGCTTATGATAATCATCTTACAGAATGATTACCTCTCGCCAGATCCAAGATACAGTCGTCCTGTGCACGCGACTGTCGTGATTCCTCAAGTTTGAGGATTACTCCCAAACTATCAGAACCGGGGAAAACCAATCATACCGACCAAGCCTCCAAGGCTTCCATATGATGATCCCCGCGAGTCAGTCCAGTCGGCTCGACCCCAGTCGACCAACCCATCAAGATCGAGTAGGCGTCCCACGCCTGTCGCCGATGAAAAATGGCACTCATCCAATGATCACGACTCTTGACACAACTCTCAATGGGACTCTCGATGCCCTGTCTCGAGGTCCTCGACTTGGAACGTTTCAGACCCAACTCTTAATCAGTTGGTTTCATGACCACCATCCAATGTGTCGCCCAACTGCACGAGTTCTTATCCATGATCTGTGGGCTTTGTTGAGATATAAGTTAAACACCAATTTAACAAATGTAAGATGAGCGCAACAAAGAAGGTACCATTGGTGACGAATACTCATCTTATTCATCACATAATAATATTACATTTACATCAAGTTGTTAGATAGGTTGCAAATCGCCAAACCTATTGGCTTTCTGGTCACCTATTCTAACAGTCGCTTCCTCCGTCCTATAACCCGTTTGTTGTAAACTACACCATGAACGGACTTGAGACGTCTATTCATGAGTTGATCAACATGTTGGTCCAATACGGGGTGACGACCCACAAGTCGGCACTAGTGGTATTGATAAGAGAGGCTTCGACCTCCAAGGCGAATGGCAAAAGGCCTGCTCGCACTCCAGGCGCCCCTATTGCCCCGGTGGGGATGGACAAAGGGAAAGGGAAAGCCCCCGTAGTTCTCAGGGGTCCAAGGCAAATGATGTCTGCATGCATTGCCAAAGAAACGGGCATTGGAAGAGGGAGTGTCCACAACTCCTCTCCAGTCCAGGTATGTTTGTGGTTGAAGTAAACATGATAAATAATTCTACTTCATGGGTATTGGATACAGGGTATGGTGCTCACATCTGCAATGATTGGCAGGCACTGAAAAGAAGCAGAAGGCTAACCAAGGATGAGATGATCCTAAGGCTAGGTGATGGCAAGGCCGTTGCTACGGAAGCCGTAGGATCAATGGAGTTAGCCAGTAGTGGTCATGTTAGGATTGTACTGAACGACTGTTTCTATGTACCTAGCATGATTAAGAATATTGTATCAATCCATGTCCTTGATAAGGAGGGATATTCTTTCACCATCAATAAAAATGGTTTTTATATTATAAATGATGGTGTTTCTCATTTTCTTGGTACATTGGTGAACGGTCTGAACATACTTCGATAATCTAATTATATTATGACTGCGGAACACAAACGGAAACATGATAATCAACATAATGCACAGATTTGGCATGCAAGGTTAGGTCATATTTCTAAAGATAGGATAAGAAGGTTGGTGAACTCAAAGAGTCTAGAAATAGACTATTTGGACAACCTATCGACCTGCGAGTTCTGTCTGAAGGGAAAGATGACCAAGAAATCCTTTGTTGGACAAAGTACGCTAGCCAATGATCTGGTGGATTTGATCCGTACGGACATCTGTGACCCACTAAATACTCAGGCTAGAGGTGGGTACTCGTACTTCGTAACCTTTACCGATGATCACTCACGGTATGTTTATGTTTACCTGATAAGGTACAACTCTGAAGCCTTTGGAAGGTTTAAAGAATACAGACTTGAATTAGAGAACCAAATCGGTCATAAGATCAAAGCCCTTCGGTTGGACAGAGGTGGAGGGTATTTGAGTGGAGAATTCATTGATTATCTAAAAGAGAATGAGATTCTCTCTCGGTGGACCCCTTCTGGGAACACCACAATTGAACGGTGTTTTTAAAAGGAGGAATCGGACCTTGTTGGACATGGTTCGATCCATGATGAGTTTCACCGAACTCTCCTTATCCTTCTCGGGATATGCTCTTGAGACAGCGGCCAAAGTTTTGAACTTAGCGCCATCTAAGAAGATATCCCAGACGCCATATGAGATAGGGCATGGCAAGCCTGCCTCCTACAAATACTGGAAAGTGTGGGGTTGCCCCACATATGTCAAGAGATTAGTGGGAAATCTACTGGACTCTAGGCCTAGTTTATGCAGGTTATGTTAGAATAGGTGACCATGTAAGCCAATTTTGGCAGGAATATGTAACCTATGTCTAGAAAATTTCTGGTGTTTGATAAAAAACATTTATGAATAAAGAAGTGAAAATTCATATGGCAATACTTTGTTTACATTCACTTATATCTGCATTTACATTTCTGTTCACTACGCAAACAAAGCCCACGGACTGAGAATCGATTTCGGGGACTGGGACTACGCTTGGAGGTAGGTCCATGAAACCAGTCTTACCGAATCAGTCCAGAAATCTCCAAGTCAAGGAATCCCAAAAATGGGTACCGGGATTCCCTTTGAGACTTGCACTAAGCATCTGCTGTCGTATTTCATCGAGGGGTGACGAAGGTCGTCTAAGCAGTGTTAGTGGGTCAGCATGCTAGGAAGCAGCTGACTGAGGTGACTTGCGGGAACCGTCTTACGGAGGACCTTGAGTATGGTCAGCAAGGTATGACGTGTATTCCCGGTTCCAACGGTACAGGCCAAGTCCTTTGACTTGAGGAACTGCTGAGTTCACCTGTGCATCAGGTCTGTATCTTAGATATGGTGAGAGATTGCCAAAATACTCTTGAGTAGTCATAAGCCATGTCTACAGAGTGACAGTATTTTCCAAGAAAGGATCTGTCTCCTGTCAAAAGGTATTGACAGTTGAGTCTCATGTATGCTCTATGTCTTGTCCCTAAAATTTGTGGCCACAGTAACTGAACAAAAGGGAAGGTTTCCCTTGCGGCGTTTAGTAATGACAGACCGACACTTAGGTCCAAAATGGGTACCTGTTTTTTTCGTGCCCTAGACTTTAAGTGATGAGACCGAAGACAGAAGGACAAGTGTACTGTTAGAGCCTAAATGTTCATCCCCAATTATTTCACCTAGTCTCTAGTGCCATGGACCGTTGCTAGATGGCCACCCATGATAACGGACGGATTCTAGGAATCCGACCAAGTCTAGCTGAAAGGTGAACCTAAAGAGTCACACACTATCCACACACACTTAGTATTTAATTTGGAATTAAATATTGGAGTAAAGGAATGATTAAATTAGATTTAAATCGGGTCCCATATTTTCTTGGAGAAATTAATTCCTTCTATTTGATAAAGGGAATTAAATTAATAAATAGGATTTATTAAAGGGTTGATTTAATGGGCTTAGAATAAATATTAATATTTATTTATTATATTTATTTTTAGCCTTTGGGAATATTTAATGGGATTTAAATATTCCATTAAATTAAAATCAACGGTTGAGATGGAAAGGGGAGATGGAAGGCTAGGATTTGTTTGACTAGGTCAAACACTAGTTTGACTAGGACTTTGAATAGGTCAAAATCCTAGACAAATTAGAGTTCTTAGAGTAGGAGTTTAAAGAGGATTAAACTCCTACTCTATAAATACCTCTAGCTTCCAACTTTTTGAAGGATGATGAAATTCCAACACACACACAACGCACATAATTTCGGCCTCTCTCCCCTCTCTCTCGTCCACCCTCTCTCTCTCTCCACTCTCCAAGAAAAATATTTTCTAGTTCTTTTGTTCTTGGAATATTAGAACTTAGATGAATCAATACCGTTAATTGATAACGTGTTGTTGATTCATCCACTCCAAAATATACACTTGTTCGTTGCTAGCACGACGTGCAAGATACGTGGGTAGATCGTGTGTCACGATTTGGAGGGTCTCAAGAACGAGATCTCGGTGCAAAACGGGGAACAACGCGTGTAGCCGTTGAAGACGAAAACGACAACGGGTAGGTCTCGTTTTATTTTTCGTCTCTCTTTATTTTCAACTCTATGGCCTCCATGATTTCTTTACATGTTGTTTAATCATGAGATACACCGAACACCCGGGAATCTCAAGGGTACACCCCTTGAGCGTGTTCTTTTATTATTAAAAGCGTGCTTTAATTTTGTATGTTATTTTATATCGCGCTTCCGCATTCGCGCAATTCCCGGGACGATCCACCGATATCTTTCAGGTTCAACGGTGGAAGTCTATGGTAGGCATGTGGATCGTCCGGGAGGAGCGCGAATGCGGAAGCGCAATATAAAATAGAATTGCAAAAATTTAAAGCATGCATAAACATGAATTAAAATAACATGTTCAAGGGGTGTTCCCTTGAACCTCTCGGGCATTCGGTGTATCTCATGACCAAAATAAACAACATACAAATGATGGAGGCCATAGGACTGCAGAAATCGAAAATAGCAAAAAGTAGTAACCTACCCGGTTGTCGTTTTATCTTCAAATTGCTACTTGCGTTGTTCCCCATTTTACACGAAGTTCTCGAATTGAGACCCTCTAAATCGTACACGCAATCCGCCCATGTATCTTGATCCTCGTGCTAGCGAAAAATCAAGTGTATATAATTTAGAGAGGATGGATCGTCCAAACTTTATGAATTAACATGATCAATCCTCCTTAGGTTCAATTTTATGAAACAAAAGAACCAAAATAATTCTTGAAAAAAAGGGGGGAAGTGGCCGAGCCTTAAGGGAGAAATGAGAGAGAGAGGTGTGTATGTGTGTGTGTTTTCTTGGATTCTCATCATCCTTTTTAAAGTGAAACCCTAGGAGTATTTATAGAGGAGGAATCCTATTCCTTTTCAAACTCCAACTTAGAATATTAATTTGACCAGGATTTTGACCTACTCAATGTCCTAGTCAAACTAGGTCTTGGATTGCTCAAACCAATCCTAGCCATTCATCTCTCCTTTTAATCTCAACCATCCATTTATTTGATGGAATATTTAAATCCTATTTAAATAATCCATGGGGCTATAAATAAATAAAATAAATAATAATATTTATTTTAAGCCCACATAATTAACTCCAATAAATTTAATTTATTTATTTAGTTAATTCCTCTTAATCTAATTAAAGGAATTCACTTCCCAAGAAAAAGAGAACCAATAAAATCCAATTTAATCGTCCTACCTCTCCAAATCTAATTCCAAATTATATACTTTATGTGTGTGGATTGTGTGTGACTCTTTTGGTTCACCCTCAGCTAGACTTGGTCGAATTCCCAACCATCCTAGGACAGGAATTCGTCCGTTACCATGGGTGGCTGTCTAGCAACGGTCCACGGCACTAGAGACTAGGTGAATGTACTTAGTTTGAACATTTAGGCTTTACAATTTTTCCTTCCATCTTCAATCTCACCACTTAGGGTCTAGGGCATTGAAACGTAGGTGCCTATCGTAGACCTAAGCTTTGCCTCGTCCTTAGTAAACGTCACCATGGTCCTACCCTTCTGTTCAGTTACTGTGGCTACAGATTTATAAAGGACGAGTCTCTGAGTAAAGTAAGATGTCACTGTCAGCCCTCTAATAGGAGATGGATCCACTCTCGGGATCTACATCACGCTGCACATCTTGACTGTACTAGATAAGGCTTATGACTACTCACTAACTACGACTTGGCAGTTTGTCGCCATACCTAAGATACAGGCACGGTGTGCAGGTGATCTCAATAATCCCTCAAGTCCAAGGATTAACTTGTACTGTTGGAACCGAGAACACAGGTCATACCTGACAGACCCTACTCGAGGTCTTCCATATGACGGTTCCCGCGAGTCATGGGAATCATCATATGGAAGCCTTGGAGGCTTGGTCGGTAGGAATGGCATTCCCGGCTCCCATACTACGAGATTAGTCCTCGGACTTGAGGAATCATGACAGTCACATCATATGATGGCTATATGTAGCATCTGGCAAGAGATGTCCGTATCTGGGATACGTTCATCATAAGCCTTATACAGTGCAGTCGGGATATGTATTGAGGATGGTGGATTACAAGATAGAATTGTTAGAACAGGTGACCAGAAAGCCAATAGGTTTGGCGATTTGTAACCTATCTGACAACTTGATGTAAATGTAATATTATTATGTTATGAATAAGATGAGTGTTCGTCACCAATGGTACCTTCTTTGTTGCGCACATCTTACATTTGTTAAAACGGTGTTTAACTTATATCGCAACAAAGCCCACAGACCATGGATAACAACTCGTGCAGTTGGGCCACGCATTGGATGGTGGTCATGAAACCAACTGATTAAGAGTTGGGTCTGAAACATTCCAAGTTGAGGACCTCGAGACAGGGCATCGAGAGTCCTATTGAGACTTGCGTCAAGAGTCGTGTTCATTGGATGAGTGTCGTGTTTCATCGGCGACAGGCGTGGGATGCCTACACGATCTTGATGGGTTGGTCGACTGGGGTCGAGCCGATTGGACTGACTCGCGGGTTTCATCATATGGAAGCCTTGGAGGCTGGTCGGTATGATTGGTTTTCCCTGTTCCGATAGTACGGGAGTAATCCTCAGACTTGAGGAATCATGGCAGTCGCGTGCACAGGACGGCTGTATCTTGGATCTGGCGAGAGGTACTCATTCTATAAGATGATTTTTATAAGCCTTGTCCAGTGCAGTCAGAATGTGTAGCGAGGACGGTGGATTCCAAGAAGAGGATCCGTCCCCTGTCAGTATGTGACAGTGGTATCTCCTATGCACTCGGAGACACGTTCATGCTGTTTGAAGCTGTGGCCACAGTGGTTGGTCGAACAGGGAATGGTTTCCTGTGTCGACGCAATGAAGCATACGTGGTCTCGAGTATTAAGCATAGATGCCTAGTGAAGGATGGGAACCGACGCCCAATTCCATACCCTAGACTAAGGCCGGGAGACGGTAGACGGAAGGATCGTACCCGTACGGAATCGGCGCCTAAATGGTCACGCCAATTCACCTAGTCTCTAGTGTCATGGACCGTTGCTAGACGGCCACCCATGGTCACTGGCCCTTGTGGGACACGGGCCCAAGTTTAGCTGAGGGTGAACCTAAAGGGTCACACACAAATCACCGAGGGGGTTGAGAGATAGACTTGGAGTCAATCTCGAAGGATAAAATAAGTAATTGGATTACTTAAGGGAAAGTCCATTAGATGGACCGGCCGATATTGTATCGGGCTTCCGTTTAATCGGTAAATTGGATTTTCGATTAAATATGGAAAGTTGAGACGTTGGATCTTTTAATTGGATTAAAAGATCAACAGGAATAATTTAAATGGACATTAAATTGGATTTAATGTTGGGTTGGTTGTAATTGGATTACGATAAAACCCGGTCCGTTAAATTATACCCGAGAGGAGAAATAATTCCTATTTTTGAATAGGAAGAAGTAGGACTTCTTCCCTTAATTAAACATGGCCGACATGCTCCTTTGGAGGAAGCAAAATCAGCCATGTTTCATGCTAGGTGGTATGTTAACTTATCTCTTTTGAAAAGAGACAAATCAACTCCAATCAAGCTCTTCCCTTTTGGTATGATTTGATCATACCATAAATTTTGGTATACTTGATTGAAGAATTGATGGTGATTGATTGGAATGAATCTAGACATCCTTGGATGAACCTAGACACATTCCAATAATCACATTAATTATGTATACGCTAAACAATCAAAGGTAACGGTTTATTACGCTTTGATTGATTTCATTTATATATCTATGCCTTATGTGCTTAAATATATGTTTCTAATATTTGCACATCCTACATCGAACGCCCGGTTGAGCACCCAAGGGTACACCCCTTGGGATTCGCGTATTTTGAATTTGATTTAAATTTACGCACTTTTCTCGCTTTCTCGCTTGCGCTCGCGCTCCCGGCGGATCCGCTTGTCCTTAAAGTGGTATCAGAGCCTGGTTCGATGTAAGGGGCATAGATCTATGTGTTTGGCATGATCTACTTGCTTTTAAATGGCTTTATTGGCGTGTTAGATTACATAAATATATGAATAATATGATGATTCAATTGTTTGGATTTAATGGACTTTTGGCATGCTTAATTTTGTTAGATTGGATCTAAAATTGCATGCTTATTTTCAGAATAATATTACTGTTATTGTGCTGGAACAGTTTTGAAAATAAATAAATAAATAAATAAATAAAATTTGGAATCGGTCGGCAGCGGCCACGCGCAGGGAGGCGCCTGCGCGCGGATGCTGCGCACAGGTGCACGCGCAGGGGCGCGTGCGTGTGCTGTGCGCAGTCGGCCGCTGCCAGCGCGCGGCACAGAGCGCGCGCGCGCAGGGCGCGTAGGCTTGCTGCCTACGCGCGTGGGCGGCCGGTCAGCACAACGGCTGGGCCGTTTTTCGAAATTTTCCGGAAAATTTGATTTTCTGTATTTTCTACACAATATTCTGAAAATATATTAATTTTGCATATTTGATTTTGGAATAATTGGATTATTCCTTGAATTAAATTTGCTTAATTAATTTGGGATTAATACATGCATTGGATGCATTGGTTAAAATGTCCATTAAATTTAAAACTTGAATTTTGCATATTATTTGTATATTTATGCTTTTGTGATGTTGGACATCACTTGGGTATTTGGAATATCCATTGGTTATTTATGCATGATTATTTGTAATAATTATGTTATGTGAGTTGATGGAATCAACATGGGATGATCACAAGAGCCCTAGACCTTATGTATGGATGAATGTATGATCATTTATTTTCTGTTGGGTGGTGCCCGAGTGCCTCTTGTTTTTGGGACTATCATCTCCTGTATTTTCAGCCTCATGATGTTAAGGCTTGTTTTCTTTATTACCGATGTATTACTTTCAGTTGTAATGAGAGTAGATAGGATTGGTGAGGTTTCAATTATAACAAGCAATTGGAGTCGGAGACCCCAAGGAGGAGCATCAAGGCGTGAAACAAGAAGCACTTCAAGGCCCATTGGAATGACAATTGGTTTATTATTATTGTAATAGTTTTAGGACCACCCTAGACAGACCATAGACTCACTGCGGGCTCAGTGGGTCGCATAGGTTGGGCTTGTAATCATCCTAACAGCGGTATGCTATGTTTTATGCATGCGGCGTTTTTTTTTATTTATCGCTTTAAAATATTGGATATTTATGCATGCTAAAACACCATAATGTGATGAGGTCTCGGTCACACTTAAACTCTCATTTGGTTAAATCAAATTAAATATTAGGCCCAGAACGGACTTGGATTAAAATGGTATTTATGATCTGTCCGAGCCTTCCATCCACAGCAATGTGGTGAGGAAGCTACCACTACCCAAGTGTGGTCTCATGAGTCGTGGCACACTTGGACTTGGGGAAAGCTGCACCATTGTTGTGAACAAAAAGACTGCGCTCGCTGTTTCCCTGTCTCACGAGTCGTGGGGCGCGACAGTTTGAGGCATGATTTGGTTGATGGGTCGGGCCTAACACTGAGTGACATGGTTCGCTTGGAGTCCTCGGAACCATGTGAATAGGTGAGGCAAAATATCTTGGGAATCTCATTGGATGAGATGATCCTGAGGCTAGGCGATGGCAAGGCCGTTGCTGCGGGGGCCGTAGGATCACTAGAGTTAGCCATTAGTAGTCATGTTAGGATTGTACTGAACGACTGTTTCTATGTACCTAGCATGATTAAAAACATTGTTTCCATCCTAGTCCTTGATAAGGAGGGATATGAATTTACCATCAATAAAAACGGTTTTTTCATTATCAAAGATGGTATTTCTCATTTGCTTGGTACATTGGTCAACAGTCTGTACATACTTCAACAGTCTAATTGGATTATGACTGCAGAACACAAACGAAAACGTGATGATCATAATAACGCACAGATATGGCATGCGAGGTTAGGTCATATCTATAAAGATAGGATAAGAAGGTTGGTGGACTCAAAGAGTCTAAAAATAGATGATTTGGACAACCTACTGACCTGCGAATCCTGTCTAAAGGGAAAGATGACCAAGAAACCCTTTGTTGGACAAAGTACGCTAGCCAGTGGTCTGTTGGATTTGATCCATACAGATGTCTGTGGTCCACTAAATACTCAGGCAAGAGGTGGTACTCGTACTTCATAACCTTTTACCGATGATCACTCACGGTATGGTTATGTTTACCTGATGAGGTACAATTCTAAAGCCTTTGGAAGGTTTAAGGAATACAGACTTCAAGTAGAGAACCAAACCGGTCGAAAGATCAAAGCCCTTCGGTCGGACCGAGGTGGCGAGTATTTGAGTGGTGAGTTTATTGATTATCTAAAAGAGAATGGGATTCTCTCTCAGTGGACCACTCCTGGAACACCGCAGCTTAATGGTGTGTCTGAAAGGAGGAATCGGACCTTGTTGGACATGGTTCGATCCATGATGAGTTTTACCAAACTACCCCTTTCCTTATAGGGATACGCTCTTGAGACGGTGGCCAAAGTTTTGAACTTGGCACCATCTAAAAAGGTATCCCAGACGCCATATGAGATATGGCATGGCAAGCCTGGCTCCTACAAATACTTGAAAGTGTGGGGTTGCCCCGCATATGTCAAGAGATTAGTGGGAGATAAACTGGACTCGAGGTCTAGTTTATGCAGGTTCATTGGCTATCCAAAAAAAACTGCAGGGTATTATTTCTATGATCCCTCCGAGCAAAAGGTTTTTGTCTCGCGAAACACAGTGTTCTTGGAAAAAGGTTTTCCATCGGATAGTCGACGCGATGAGGTGCTCCTTGAGGAATCAAGTGAGGCACCCCAAGAGGCGGTAGTGACATCTGAGCCAGAAGTTCCCACTGATATTGTTCCAGTCCTCCGTAGGTCGGCCAGAGTATCCCATGCACCTGATAGGTATGGATTTCTGGGCCTGACCGGTCAGTTGGATAATGATCCGAAGACGTACGGAGAAGCGATGTCGGACATCGATTCGTACAAGTGGCTTGAGGCCATGAAATCCGAGATGGACTCGATGGGTACAAACAAGGTTTGGACCCTAGTAGATCCACCCAAAGGGGTTAAAACCATAGGGTGTAAATGGGTCTACAACCGTAAGCTTGGAGCTGACGGGGAGGTTACAACCTTCAAAGCCAGGCTTGTGGTGAAAGGTTACACTCAACGACCCGGGGTCGATTTGGAGGAAACCTACTCGCCCGTAGCAATGGCCAAGTCCATTCGGATACTGCTTGCCGTAAGCAGCATGGTATGACTATGAAATATGGCAGATGGACGTGAAAACGGCCTTCCTCAATGGTTTCGTAGAGGAAGAAATCTATATGGATCAGCCGGAAGGTTTCACAACTGTTTGGAGAAGAGCAGAAGGTCTGCCGTCTCCAAAGGTCCATCTATGGCCTCAAACAAGCTTCCCGAAGCTGGAACATACGTTTTGATGAAGTCATACGGGGATATGATTTCATCAAGAACGAGTCCGATCCTTGTGTATACAAGAAGATCAGTGGGAGCTCAGTTGCGTTTCTGGTGCTTTACGTGGATGGCATCTTGCTCATTGGGAATGATGCTAAGATGTTGGGTACCACTAAAGCTTGGTTGTCAACGCAATTCTCCATGAAGGATATGGGCGAGGCATCCTACATCCTTGGCATCAAGATCTACAGGGATAGATCTAAAAGGATGTTAGGGATGGTCCAGTCCTCGTACATTGAGAAAGTCTTGAAGAGATTCAAGATGGAGAACTCAAAACGAGGATTCCTTCCTATGAGGCATGAAATTAAGTTATCCAAGAAGCAGTCTCCTAAGACTGATGAGGAGCTTAAAAGGATGTTGGACATCCCCTATGCTTCAGCCGTAGGTAGCATACAATATGTTGTTTAGTGCACTAGACCTGAGGTGGCTTTCGCTTTGAGCGTAACTAGCCGATATCAGTCGTGTGCCGGGGAGGCACACTGGAGTGCAGTCAAGACTATCCTAAAGTACCTGAAAAGGACTAAGGACATGTTCTTGATCTATGGCGGTGGAGAGTTGATAACTGGAAGGCTATAGCGACGCTAGCTTCTGAAAGAATCGGGTACGGCCCGGGAACGCAACGGAAGTGTAAAAAATGTTAATTTAAAGCATAAATTTAAACGGGTTCAAAGGGGTGTTCCCTTTGAAGTTCCCGGGCGTTCGGTGTTTGTCAAAGCATAAAATAAAGAGGAGAAGAATGCTGGACATATGGCTAAAGGAAGTAAACAAAAGATACATGAAAACATAAAGAAAACCAACCTTATGTTCGTTGCACGTAGAACCGGTTTGTTTCTAGCGTTGTTCCCTTTCCGTTTCTCCTTCCGTTCACTTGAGGATCCAAATTAGAATCCCTCTAATTTGTCCACACCACACTATGGAATGTATATCTCTAATCTATTGCTAGATAGAAGTAGAGAAAAGAAGAAGAAAAAAACAATCCAAAACAACACTATTGATTAGTGTTTTTTTGGAATGTTTTAGTTCAAACCTTTCAAAAGGTATGAACACAAAAAGGAGAAATTTTCAGAGGTTTTTTGTAGAGTTTCTTGATGGAAATTTCGTGCAAGACATAGCATGCAAGTTATGTGAATGGTTTTGTGTAAGTAGAGTTGTTGAATTCAAAATTCAAAACCATTCACATAACTTGCATGCTATGTCTTGCACGAAATTTCCATCAAGAAACTCTCCAAAAAACCTCTGAAAATTTCTCCTTTTTGTGTTCATACCTTTTGGAAAGGTTTGAACTAAAACATTCCAAAAAAGCACTAATCAATAGTGTTGTTTTGGATTGTTTTTTCTTCTTCTTTTCTCTACTTCTATCTAGCAATAGATTAGAGATATACATTCCATAGTGTGGTGTGGACAAATTAGAGGGATTCTAATTTGGATCCTCAAGTGAACGGAAGGAGAAACGGAAAGGGAACAACGCTAGAAACAAACCGGTTCTACGTGCAACGAACATAAGGTTGGTTTTCTTTATGTTTTCATGTATCTTTTGTTTACTTCCTTTAGCCATATGTCCAGCATTCTTCTCCTCTTTATTTTATGCTTTGATAAACACCGAACGCCCGGGAACTTCAAAGGGAACACCCCTTTGAACCCGTTTAATTTATGCTTTAAATTAACGTTTTTTTACGCTTCCGTTGCGTTCCCTGGCCGTACCCGATTCTTTCAGTGGTATCAGAGCCCGGTTCGGTGTTGTGGCTATAGGAATTACATGTTATTATGTGTTAAGCATGAAGAAACATGTTTAAATTGCTTTTGGAAAGCATGATTTATGGCTTTAATGCATGATAATATGTGTAGAAAATATGTGTTAATTTTGCTTTTGAAATTATGGATATCCATGCATTTTTTGAGAATTGGATTTTCTGTAAATGCATGTTTAATTTCAGTTTTTATAGCAGAAGTTTAAAAAAAAAAAAAAAAAAAAAAATAGAAAAAAGTGAAAAACGGTGCCGGCCGCCCGGCAGGGCAGGCAGCGCGCCCGCGCGCGCGGCCGGCAGGCGTGCGCGGGCGTCCGCCCGTGCGCGCTGCTGGGCGTGCGCGCGCGCGCCTGCTGCTGCACGCGGGCGGCCGCGCGCGCTGCTGAGCGCTGCGCGCGCACGGCCGTCTGGACGGCCGGCCGCAGCACTGTTTTGTGCCGTTTTTGCCGTTTTTCCGGAAAATTGGATTTTCCTGATTTCTGCTAGTTTTCTGAAATTATTAATTTTGGCATATTTTAATTTTGGTTAAATTGGATTTTCTAAAATTATTTTTTTTTATGCCTTAGATTATTTTGGAAATGGTTTCCAAACAAAAAAAAAAAAATTGTACATTGGATGTATAGTTGATATCCATATTTTTAATTGCATTATTAATATGATATTTTCTGCATTTTATTATGTTTATTGTTTTAGATATTGGATATCTATTTATAAATGCATGGGATGTATTTATTTGTTGCATGTTTATATTTGATATAAATGTGCTTTATTGTTGTTTATTTGATAAACAATAAGGATGATCACTAGCCCATTGACCTATGTATGGTTTATATTTTTGTTGGGTGAGGCCTGCGTGCCTCTTTGTTTTTCTCTTCTCTCTATCGTTTTTAGCCTTGGAATAATAAGGCTTTCTTCCTCTCTTTTAATGTACTCCCCCCGACTTATGATTGGGGTTTCTTTTAAGTTGTAATGAGAGTAGATTAGACTGTGAGGCTTTATTTTATTAAATGTAAGCTTCCAAGGAGATGAAGGTCCGGTGGACGGAGCCCACGGTGGAAGGTCAAGAAGAACAAAGAAGGATTTACAAGGCCCCATTAGAATGATAATGGGATGTAAAAAAATTGTAATAGTGTAGGCTTACCCTAGATTGACCATAGATCCACTGCGGGCTCAGTGGATCACTTAGGAATGGGCTTGTGATTATCCTAACAGGGGCGTGCTAGGCTTGTTTTGCATGTGTTTAATGTTTTAATGCTTTGATGTATGATGTGTTTGGAATGCATTATTTACATTAAATGTTTAAAACTTGAGCATGCAAAGTACTAATAATGATGAGGTCTCGGTCTTAATAAACTATAACTCTCACTTGGATGGTCCAAGTAAATATTAAGCCCAAAATGGAATTAAAATCAAATGGTTTGATTATTCCAAGCCTTCCATCCATAGCAATGTAGTGAGGAAGCTACTTTCACCCATTCGTGGTCTCACGAGTCGTGGCACGTTTGGAATGAAAGAAAGCTGCACTGTTGTTATGAACGAATGGAATATACTCCTATTTCCCTGTCTCACGAGTCGTGGGGGGCGATAGTTGAGATATTCATTTGGTTGATGGGTCGGGCCTAACGCTAAGTAACATGATTCGCTTGGAGTCCTTGGGATCATGTGAAGAGGCGAGGCAAAATATCTTGGGGATCTCATTGGATGAGAATGGTATTGGATACCTCCCACAAAGCCTTTCCCATGTGAATCGTAAAAGCGGGGCATGGAGAATTGCGTTTGTGGACTCCGAGCCCACTAGGAAATGGTTTCCCGAAAAACCCTACTTGAGAGTGGTGGGTTTTTTGAAGAAATAGTGGGAGGGGTTAATGACTAAAGACCAAGTCTTAACTTGAATTCTATATTATAATAATCTACTAAATTTCTGCTTTACATTTTTGAATGTAGATATCTAAGAATCCGCTCGCTGTAATTTTTGAGACTAATAAATTTGACGGAACAAACTATAACGATTGGCTGCGAAATCTGAGGATTGTCCTAGATTTTGAAAACTAGGCTTACGTTCTGGATAAGCCACTTCCTCGGGTCTTGCCGGAGGGGTCCTCGTCAGAAGAGCGTTTGACGTTCAATGAATGACAGGAGGACAACCGCAAGGTCCGCAGCATCATACTGGAATCCATGACTAATGAGATCCAGAAACAGTATGATCGGCTGGATGATGTCAGCTCGATAATGCTCCGCATGAAAGACGTTTATGCGGTACCGGACCAGCATATTAGATATGCTGCGACGAAGGCATTTTTCGGAGCTAAGATGACAGAAGGGTTTTCTGTACACCAGCATGGAGTGATGATGCTATCCCTAGTGGAGAAGCTCAAAGACCTCCGAGCTGATCTTGAAAAAAGAAACGTACATCGACGTGATCCTTCAGTCTCTTCCTCCCTCTTTTGACCCGTTTATCGTGAACTATAACATGAATGGGCTTGAAAAAGACCTTCATGAGTTGATAAACATGTTGGTCCAGTATGAGGCAACGATTGAAAAGTCTGCGCCGTCGGTATTGGTTGGGGAGGCTTCGACCTCAAGAGCGAAAGGCAAAGGGGCCGGACGCTAGAGGAGGAAGAAGGGTAAGACAGAATCAGCCGCTGCAAGCGCACAGAGCGCTCCTGTTGCCATGCTGGGCATGGGCAAAGGAAAGAGGAAGGCGGTTCGGCAGTCAAGGATTGCAAAAGATGTTTGCATATATTGTCGTGAAAAAGGGCATTGGAAGAGGGAGTGTCCTAAACTCCTCTCCAACCAAGGTACATTTGATTTGAGCTTTAACATGATTACTATTCTACTTCTTGGGTATTGGATACCAGTTGTAGAGCTCATATCTGCAAATGGTTTGCAGGAAATGGGAAGGAGTAGAAGGCTAAGACGGAGATGGTTCTAAAGCTAGGCAATGGCTGGGTTGTTGCTGCAATTGCTATGGGACCAATTAGGCTTAGCCAGTGATCATGTTAGGATAGAGTTGATAGGTCACAATTATGTAACCTAGCATGATCAAATTATGTTTTTCTATTGTTGGACAATAAGGATTACATGTTTTTGATCAATGAAAGCTTCTTTTATTTGACAAAGAATGAATATTCTTGTCTGCTAGGTTGTTTGCATAATTGTTTCAATACTATCCCATAATTAGATTATGAATGCTCAAAACAAATGATGAAATGGATAATCAAGATAAACTCACAGATTTGGCATGCAAAGCTAGGTCACATTCCTCTAGATAGGATAAGGAGGTTAGTAGATTCAAGGAGTCTAGAAATAGACAATTTGAGCCTGCTAGCTTGCAAGTCCTTCCTGAGCAGGAAGATGGCCAAGAAGCTCTTTGTTGGACAAAGTATGCTTGCTAGTGGTCTGTTGGATTGGATCCAGTCAGACATCTGTGGGTCACTGAGTACACAAGACCAGTAGAGGGTTCACAAGTCTAAGGGCCTTTGGAAGGCTCAGGGAATTAGATTTGAAGTGGGAATCAAACTGGTTGCAAAATTAACCTTCGATTGGATCGAGTGGTGTGTATTTAGTGTGAGCTCTTGATGTATCTAAATGGGAATGGAATTCTCACTCAGTGGAATTCTTCCTGGAACGCCACAATTGAACGGCGTCTCTGATAAAGGAGGAATCGAACCTTGTTGGACATGGTTCGATCGGTGTTTTCACTGAACTACCTTGGCCCATCTGGGCGTGTTCTTAAGACAGTGGCCAAGTTTTAAAACATGGAACTTTCTAAAGATCGTGGCCCAGACGCCATATTGGATATGGCATGGCAAGCCTGTATCTTACAAAGTACTTGAGTATGTAGGATGGTCTTGCATACGTCAAGGGACTAGTGGGAGGCAAACTAGGTCTGCGCAGGTTCATGTGTTGTCCTAAGGGAAATTGGATTTTCAAAGGATAACCGGTGTAAGGAGTAGCTCCTTGAGGAATCAAGTAGAGCGACACCTCAGTATGATATAGCAAACATCATTTGTAATCAAGTTTTCCTACTGACTATATTCCAGTCCTCCTAAGGATGACCAGAATATCCTAGATACTTGAGAGGTACAGGTTTCTGGGTCAGTCCTGTCAATTGGATTATAATCCAAAAGACATAAGGAGAAGCAATGTTGGACATTGGATTGAATCAATGGCTTGGAGCCATGGAATTCAAACTAGGTTTGAAACTCTATGTAACTGGAATATTCGTTTTGATGAGTTCATGTGGGGTATGACTCGATCAGTAACGAGCTTTGAGGGTCAGTGGGAGTTTAGCTGTGTTCCTAGTGTTTTAAGTGTGTAACGTCTTATTCCTTTGGAATGAATTTAAGATGTTAGGGAACACTGAAACACAGACGTTGTTCACGCAATTTCTCCATGAAAGGAATTGGATTCCTATATTATAGGGTTAAGCTGTCCAAGACTCAGTCAGGTTGACTGATGAGGAAGCTTAGATGTTTGACATCCCCTACGTCTTTGCCGTAGGCAACATGGGTATGTTGTATGGTGCATTGGACCTGATGTTGTGTATGCTTTCGGCATAACGACAGAAATCGGGTGTGTACCGAGGAGGCAGTAGACTGCTGTTGACAACAGTCTTTTATACCTGAATAAGGATTAAAGAAGTGTTCTTGATGCAAGTTCAATGGAGAGTTGATTCTGGAAGGCTATAGCGATACTAGCTTCCAGGATCATGTGAATAATATCTAGTCTCATTATGAACATATATTCAGGCTTAATGGTAAGGTGGTGGCTTGGAAAGGTTTCAAGCGGGGACACCACGACGGACCATGAAAGTTGAAAGTATGGCAACTTTAGAAGTTGCTCCGGAGAGTGGTTTGGATGAAAAACTACATCCAATGGTTGGGTGTGGTGCCTAGCAGGTGCTAGCCAGTAGTTACATTGGAGGATAACAACATGGCCTGTAGCGCAAGCTATAGGACCGAGATCTCATCATGGATCCAGGAAAATTCTTAGACAGTACCATCTGCTTGGAGCAATGGTATGAAGAGGTGACGTGCGGTTGGACCGCATCATCTTGGCAGAAATAAGGTAGACCCGTGAGACCGAGCCGGATATCGCAGATTACTCATGCTCAGATAAGTCTGAGCAACATGGGTGATTGGCTTTAGGTCAAGTGGGAGATTGTTAGAATAGGTGACCAGAAAGCCAATTGGATTGGCGGTTTTGGGTACTATTTAGCAATCTTTATTGACTTGATGAATATAGTAAGTATTCATCCGTGGCACTATGTGTTTGTTGTGCTTACTGATTACGTTAAACGATGTTTTAAACGTCACAACAAATGCCCACAGACCAATTGTATAACCCATGTAGTTGGGCTGCGCATTAGATGGCAGCTATGAAACCAACTTCTGAGGGTTGGTCTGGAATGTTCCAAGTCGAGGACCTCGAGACAGGGCATCGAGGGTCCTACAGAGACTTGCACTAAGGATTGCATTCATTGGATGAGTGCCGTGTTTCATCGGCGACAGACGTTGGACGTCTATGCAATATTAGTGGGTTAGTTGACGTGGGTGTTAGCTGACTGAACTGACTCGCGGGAATCGTCATATGGAAGCCTTGGAGGCTTAGTCGGTATGACTGGAATTCTCGGCTCCGATAGTACGAGATTAGTCCTCGGACTTGAGGAATCATGGCAGTCACATGCATATGAAGGTTGTATCTAGGGTCTGGCAAGAGATGCCCGTATCTGGGATACGTTCATCATAAGCCTCATCCAGTGCAGTCGGAATATGTATTGAGGACGGTGGATTCCAATATGTATTGTGGAAGATTTTAATTCTTCCTTCATTTGCTATAAATTGAATTTTTCCATGGACTAGGACTACTAGTCTTTAGACTTTTATTTAATCTAATTAAATTAAGTCCAAACAAAGTCCATTGGGCATTAATTAATCCAATTAATCTCAATCTAATTGATGCCCATAAGTTTATTTAATCCAATTAAATAAACATAAGTCCGAACTCTAATTAATTGATCCTATCAATTAATTAATCGAAACCCGATAAATTAATCCAATTAATTTAAAGGTTCTAAGTCCAAAAATTAACTAATCCAATTAATTAATTCTTGGACCATCCATCAAATGGATTTCCCAATAAATGATCCAATCATTTATTTTTCTCCTTGAATTAATTTAATCCAATTAAATTAATTCGCTTCTTCTAGAATTAATTCCAAATTAATTCTACCAATTCCATAGTGATTTGTGTGTGACTCTTTAGGTTCACCCTCAGCTAGACTTGGGCTTGTGTCCAACACAATTGGTTAAATCCAATTTAATTAACTATTTTCCAATTAACCATTAATCGGAAAAACGCCCGTCACCATGGGTGGCCGTCTAGCAACGGTCCATGGCACTAGAGACTAGGTGAATGTTGGCGTGAACATTTAGGCTCTCGATTACCATACGAGTACGGTCCTTCCATCATCCGTCTCCCGGTCTAAGTCTAGGGCATGGAATTTGGCGTCGGTTCCCATCCTGGACTAGACAACTATGCTCAATAACTCGAGACGCGTTTGCTCTATTGATCGACGTAGGAAACCATTCCATACTCGACCAATCGCTGTGGCCACAGACTTAAAGAGCTTAAACCGTCTCAGAGCGCATAGGAGACTCGACTGTCATATACTGACAGGTGACGGATCCTATCTTGGAATCCACCGTCCTCAATACATATTCCGACTGCACTGGATGAGGTTTATGATGAACGTATCCCAGATACGGGCATCTCTTGCCAGACCCTAGATACAACCTTCATATGCATGTGACTGCCATGATTCCTCAAGTCCGAGGACTAATCTCGTACTATCGGAGCCGAGAATTCAAGTCATACCGACTAAGCCTCCAAGGCTTCCATATGACGATTCCCGAGAGTCAGTTCAGTCAGCTAACACCCACGTCAACTAACCCACTAATATTGCATAGACGTCCAACGTCTGTCGCCGATGAAACACGGCACTCATCCAATGAATGCAATCCTTAGTGCAAGTCTCTGTAGGACCCTCGATGCCCTGTCTCGAGGTCCTCGACTTGGAACATTCCAGACCAACCCTCAGAAGTTGGTTTCATAGCTGCCATCCAATGCGCAGCCCAACTACATGGGTTATACAATTGGTCTGTGGGCATTTGTTGTGACGTTAAAACATCGTTTAACGTAATCAGTAAGCACAACAAACACATAGTGCCACGGATGAATACTTACTATATTCATCAAGTCAATAAAGATTGCTAAATAGTACCCAAAAACCGCCAATCCAATTGGCTTTCTGGTCACCTATTCTAACAGCTTCCAGTCGGATGACGATGATGCCAAGTCTCAGTATGGTTTTATATTTAGACTAAATGGTGGCGTGGTCACTTGGAAGGGTTCCAAGTAGGCTACCACGGCGGACTCCACCATAGAGTTTTGAATACATAGCGGCTTTGGAAGCTGCTAAGGAGTGGTTTGGTTGATGAGCTACATCCAAGGGTTGGATGTAGTACCTAGCATTGCTAAGCCTGTAATTATCTTTTATGATAACAACCGGGTAATAGCGCTAGCAAAGGAACCCAGATCTCATCACGATCCAAGTGTATTCTAAGACGCTACCATCTACTCAGAGAGATGGTTAGCAGGAGTGACGTTCGGATGGACCGAGTCAGCTCCGCAAAAAACATAGCAGATCCACTTGCTAAGCCCATGTCGCAAGTTGCCCACACTCACCATCTGAATAAGAGGTTTGAGGTCAAGGGGTGATTGGCTTTAGGTCAAGTGGGAGATTGTTAGAATAGGTGACCAGAAAGCCAACTTGATGTAATTGTAATATTATTATGTGATGAATAAGATGAGTGTTCGTCACCAATGGTACCTTCTTTGTTGCGCTCATCTTACATTTGTTAAAACGGTGTTTAACTTATATCGCAACAAAGCCCACAGACCATGGATAACAACTCGTGCAGTTGCGCCACGAATTGGATGGTGGTCATGAAACCAACTGATTAAGAGTTGGGTCTGAAACGTTCCAAGTTGAGGACCTCGAAACAGGGCATCGAGAGTCCTATTGAGACTTGCGTCAAGAGTCATGTTCATTGGATGAGTGTCGTGTTTCATGGGCGACAGGTGTGGGACGCCTACACGATCTTGATGGGTTGGTCGACTGGGGTCGAGCCGACTGGACTGACTCACGGGGATCATCATATGGAAGCCTTGGAGGCTTGGTCTGTATGATTGGTTTTCCCGGTTCCGATAGTACGGGAGTAATCCTCAGACTTGAGGAATCATGGCAGTCGCTGCACAGGACGGCTGTATCTTGGATCTGGCGAGAGGTAATCATTCTGTAAGATGATTATCATAAGCCTTGTCCAGTGAAGTCAGAATGTGTAGCGAGGACGGTGGATTCCAAGAAGAGGATCCGTCCCCTGTCAGTATGTGATAGAGGTATCTCCTATGCACTCGGAGACACGTTCATGCTGTTTGAAGCTGTGGCCACAGTGATTGATCGAACAGGGAATGGTTTCCTTTGTCGACGCAATGAAGCATACATGGTCTCGAGTATTAAGCATAGATGCCTAGTCAAGGATGGGAACCGACGCCCAATTCCATACCCTAAATGGTCACGCCAATTCACCTAGTCTCTAGTGCCATGGACCGTTGCTAGACGGCCACCCATGGTAACGGGCCATTGTGGGACACGGGCCCAAGTCTAGCTGAGGGTGAACCTAAAGGGTCACACACAAATCACCGAGGAGGTTGAGAGATCGACTTGGAGTGAATCTCGAAGGATAAAATAAGTAATTGGATTACTTAAGGGAAAGTCCATTGGATGGACCGGCCGATATTGTATCGGGCTTCCGTTTAATCGGTAAATTGGATTTTTGATTAAATATGAGAAATTGAGACGTTGAGACGTTGGATCTTTTAATTGGATTAAAAGATCAACATGAATAATTTAAATGGACATTAAATTAGATTTAATGTTGGGTTCGTCGTAATTGGATTACGATAAAACCTGGTCCGTTAAAGTATACCCGAGAGGAGAAATAATTCCTATTTTGGAATAGGAAGAAGTTGGACTTCTTCCCTTAATTTAACATGGCCGACATGCTCCCTTGGAGGAAGCAAAATCAGCCATGTTTCATGCTAGGTGGTCTGTTGACTTATCTCTTTTGGAAAGAGACAAATCAACTCCAATCAAGCTCTTCCCTTTTTGTATGATTTGATCATACCATAAATTTTGGTAGGCTTGATTGAAGAATTGATGGTGATTGATTGGAATGAATCTAGACATCATTGGATGAACCTAGACACATTTCAATAATCACATTAATTATGTATATATATGAAAGTATACAACACCAAGCATAAGTGATTCATTATTCATCTTTTTCTAGGAAAAAGAGAAGACAAAAATCCTCTCCTCTCTCTCAAATTTCGTGCTCTCTCCCTCTCTCACACTTGTGTTCTTCACTTGATTTTGAATCAAGAAGAAGAACAAAGTAAGTTTAAGACAACACTAATTCATAGTGTTCTTCTCTTAAACCAATTCCTTCTAAACCCGTTCTTTTCTAGCAAGAAGAACGTGTGTTTCTTCCGGTGTGGTGTGGATCACCTTTGGAGAATCCAAACTTTTGGATTTCATGAGCATTCCGAAGAAGGAACAACGCAAGTAGCCGGGAGCATACGCTAAACAATCAAAGGTAACGGTTTATTACGCTTTGATTGATTTCATTTATATATCTATGCCCTATGTGCTTAAATATATGTTTCTAATATTTGCACATCCTACATCGAACACCCAGTTGAGCACGCAAGGGTACACCCCTTGGGATTCGTGTATTTTGAATTTGATTTAAATTTACGCACTTTTCTCGCTTTCTCGCTTCCGCTCACGCTCCCGGGCGGATCCGCTTGTCCTTCAAGGATCCGTCACCTGTCAGTATATGACAGTCGAGTCTCCTATGTGCTCTGAGACAGTTTAAACTCTTATAAGTCTGTGGCCACAATGATTGGTCGAACAGGGAATGATTTCCTGCGTCGATCGATAGAGTAAACGTGTCTCGAGTTACTGCCATAGTTTTCTAGTCCAGGATGGGAACCGACACCCAATTCCATGCCCTAGACTTAGACCTGGAGATAGATGATGGAAGGAATATACTCGTATGGAACTGGGGAGCCTAAATGTTCACGCCAACATTCACCTAATCTCTAGTGCCATCGACCGTTGCTAGACGGCCACCCATGGTAACGGGCGTTTTTCCAATTAATGGTTAATTGGAAAACAATTAATTAAATTGGATTTAATTGACCAATTGTGTTGGACAGAAGCCCAAGTCTACCTAAGGGTGAACCTAATGAGTCATACACAAATCACTTTGGATTTGGTGGAATTAATTTGGAATAATTCTAAAAGAAGCGAACAAGTTTAATCGGATTCAATTTATTCAAGAGAGAAAATAAATGATTGTATCATTTATTGAGCCATCCATTTGATGGATGGTCCAAGAATTAATTAATTGGATTAGTTAATTTTTTGGACTAAGGACCTTTAAATTAATTGGATTAATTTATCAGGTTTTGGCTAGAATAGTTGATTGGATCAATTATTCTTAATTTGGACTTACGTTTATTTAATTTGATTAAATAAATAATTGAGCTTCAATTGAACTGAAATTAATTAGATTAATTAATTCCCAATGGATACATGTTTAGACTTTATTTAATTTTGTTAAATACAAGTCCAAAAATATAAAGGTCCAAGTCCATTTTTCATGCAAGTTGAAGCTAGTTAAGGAGGAGTTTCTACTCTTCCACATGTGTACATGATATGCACGATTTTTTGCTCTTTTGTGGGTGGTTTGTTTCTTGCTATCATGTGTAGTGGATGTGCTAGAAGTGTGTGGATGTGGAAGTTATCTTCGAGGTTACTTATGTAGGTGTTTTTTTTTAACACTACATTCTACATACACAAAACTACTTTTCTAGACATAATTCACTTAATTTGTTTCATTTTTGCTGGAGCTTTTAGGCCAAAAACACTCTAAAATTATCTCTTTTAGTGTTCGTACTTCTTAGATAAGATTGAACAAAAAAAAAAAAAAATTCCAAAGTACACTAATTGATAGTGCTTTCTTTGGAATTCTTTCTTCTTCTTTGTTTCTATCTAGCAATAGAGTAGAAATAAATCCATAGTATGCTGTGGAACGGATTAGAGGAGTTCTACGTTGAACTCTCAAGTGGACGAATGAAGAAGGAAAAGAAAGGAACAACGCACGAACCCGTTCTACATAAACGAACAAAGGTTGGTTTCCTTTTACATTTTATGCACCTTTGTTCTTCTTCTTTTAAGCCACATGTCCAGCATGTTTTCTTTTGTTATTTATGCTTTGACAAACACCGAACGCCTGGGAACTTCAAAGGGAACACCCCTTTGAATCCGATTTAATTTATGTCTTACATTTACGTTTTTTACGCTTCTGTTGCGTTACCGGGCCATACCCGATTCTTTCAGTGGTATTAGAGCCCGGTTCCATGTTGTGGCTTTAAGGATTTACATGTTATAATTGAAAGTCTAGCAAAGGCGTGTGGATCATCCCAAGAATAATGCGAATGCGAAAGCGCGATATAATAAAATTGCAATAATTTAAAATATGCCATAAACAAGAATTAAATATAAACGTTCAAGGGGTGTTCCCCTGAATCTCCCGGGCATTCGGTGTATCTCATGTATAAAAACAACGAAAGAAATTCATGGAGGCCCTAGGGTTAAAAATACAGAATCAACGAAAACGAAAAACCTACCCAGTTGTCGTTTTGTCTTCGAACCGCTACTCGCGTTGTTCCCCGTTTTGCTCCAAGATCTCGTGTTGAGACCCTCTAATTCGTACAAGCAATCCGCCCACGTATCTTGATCCTCGTGCTAGCAAGAAACCAAGTATATTTTATTTGGAGAGGACAGATTGATCAAACGCTATCAATTAACGAGATCAATCCTCCTTTTAGTTCAATTGTATGGAACAAAAGAACAAAAGAAAATATCTTGGGAAAGGGAAGAGGAGCGGCCGAGAGAGAGCGGGGCGGTGATGGTGTGTGTGTGTGTGTGTTTTTGAATTTCATCATGTCTTCCAAAGTGAAGAGTTAGACATATATATAGAGGAGGAATCCTATTCCTCTTCTAATTCCCACTCTTTGGAAGACTCCTTTTGGAATAGGATTTGACCTAGTCAAAGCTAGCTTCTTGGTCAAACCAATCCTAGCCATCCATCTCCCCCTCTTTAATCTCAACCATTCATTAATTTAATAGAATATTCAAATCTAATTTAAATAATCCAAAGGGCAAGAAATAAATAAAATAAATATTAATATTTATTTTAAGCCCATTAAATTAAATTCCAACAAATCTAATTTATTAGATAAATTCCTTTCATCTAATAAAAGGAATTGACTTTTCCAAGATAAAAAATATCCGATTAAATCTAATTTAATCGTTCCATCTCTCCCCAAATATTTAATTCCAAATTAAATACGTTATGTGTGCGGACTGTGTGTGACTCTTTAGGTTCACCTTCAGCTAGACTTGGTCGGATTCCTAGAATCCGTCCGTCACCATGAGTGGCCGTCTAGCAATGGTCTATGGCACTAGAGACTAGGTGAATGTGCGTGGGGGTGAACATTTAGGCTCTACAATACATCTATCCTTTTGTCTACAGTCTCACCATTTAGGGTCTAGGGCACGGATACGTAGGTACCCATCATGGACCTAAGTGTCGGCTTGTCCTACACTAAACACCGCAGGGAATCCTTCCCTTCTGTTCAGTTACTGTGGCCACAGATTTTAGGGACAAGATTCAGAGTATAGTGAGACACTACTGTCAACGCTCTTGATAGGAGACAGATCCTTTCTTGGAAACTACTGTCACGTTGCACATCATGGTTGCACTAGATATGGCTTATGACTACTCACCAACTGTGTTTTGGTAATTTCTCACCATACCTAAGATACAAACATGGTGTACAGGTAAACTAAGTCATTCCCCAAGTCAAAGGATTGACCTGTACCGTTGGAACCAGGAACTCATGTCATACCTATCCGACCATACTCAAGGTCCTCCGTAAGATGGTTCCCCCGAGTCACCTAAGTCAGCTGCTCCCTAGCAAGCTGACCCACTAACACTGCATAGACGACCCTCGTCACCCGTCGATGAAACACGATAGCAGATGCTTAGTGCAAGCCTTAAGTGGATTCTCGATACCCATTTCCCGAGATTCGTTGACTTGGAGATTTTCAGACCGATCCGGCGAAACTGATTTCATGAACCTACCTCCAAGCGTAGTTCCAGTCCCCAAAATGTGATCTCAGTCTATGGACTTTGTTTGTGTAGTGAACAGTTATAAAGCAGTAAAAAGTGAACACAGACAAAGTATGAGCCAGATGAACATCACTTTCTTATTCATCAAAGTTTATTAAAACTCTGAAATTGTTCAGACATAGGTTACAATTTGTCTAATAAGATTGGCTTCATGGTCACCTATTCTAACAATAATGTCTTACGTATGTTGAATGTGTTTAAAATGCTTTTGGAAAGCATGTTTTCCGATTTTTCTAGCATGATTAAATGTATGAAAATATCTGTTAATTTTGCTTTTGAAATTATGGATATTTATGCATTTATGAGAATATAATTTTCTATAAATGCGTGTTTATATTTCAGTTTTACAGCAGAATTTTTTTAAAAAAAATATTGGAAAACATTCAGCAGTCGTCTACTTGCTGCTGCCTGTCGGTCGGTCACTAGGCCAGTAGGTGCGCAGGTCGGTAGCGTGCGGGGGCAGTGGCCTGTGCGCGTGCCCGCTGGCCGTGTGTGCTGGCGGGCAGCTCAGGCAGGCGGCCTACGTGCATGCGCATGCTAGCGCGCGCGGGCGTGCGCTGGGCGTGCAGTGCTGCGGGCGCGCGCTTACGGCCGGTCGGCGGTCGGTCTGGGACGTCTGTGCCGTTCTGCCTCGTTTTTCATGAAAATTTTAATTTTTTAATTTCTGTTGTTTTCTGAATGTGAGTAATTTTGGCATATTTTTAATTTTAGTTAAAGTGGATTTTTCTAAAATTATTTTTGATGCCTTAGATGATTTTCAAAATGGTTTGCAAATTAAAATTGTTTATACATTGGATGTATGGGTGATATCCATTCTTTCAATTGTATTATTAATATATTATTTTCTGCACTTAATTATGTTTATGGTTAGATATTGGATATCTTGTTATAAATGCATGGTATGTATTTATTTGTTGGCATATATATATTTGATGTAAATGTGCTTTGTTGTTGTTGTTTATTTGATAAACAATAAGGATGATCACTAGCCCTTTTTTTAGCCTATGTATGGTTTAATTTATTGTTAGGTGAGGCATGTGTGCCTCTTTGTTTTTCATCTGTCTATCATTTTTAGCCTTGGAATAATAAGGCTTTCTTCCTCTCTATTAATGTACTCCCCTCGACTTATGATTGGGGTTTTTTTAAGTTGTAATGAGAGTGGATTAGGTTGTGAGGATTTTTTTATTAAATGTAAGCTTCCAAGGAGATGAAGGTCCGGTAGATGGAGCCCATGATGGAAGGTCAAGAACAAAGGAGGAATTTTTACAAGGCCCCATTAGAATGATAATGGGATGTATATATTATAATAGTGTAGGTCTACCCTAGTTTGACCATAGATCCACTGCGCGCTCAGTAGATCACTTAGGAATGGGCTTGTGATCATCCTAACAGGGGCGTGCTAGGCTCGTTTTTCATGTGCTTAAGTTTTTTATGCTTTGATGTATTATGTGTTTGAAATGTATCGGGCCTAACGCCAAAGTAACATGAATCACTTGGAGTCCTCGGAATCATGTGAAAGAGGTGAGGCAAAATATATTGGGAATTTCATTGGATGAGAATGGTCTTGGATACCTCCCACAAAACTTTTCCTATGTGAATCGTAAAAGCGGGGCATGAAAAATTGTGTTTGTGGATCTCAAGCCCACTAGAAAATGCTTTTCCGAACCCCACTTGAGAGTGGTGGGCTTTCGTTGAAATAGTGGGAGGGTTAATGACTAAAGACCATGTCATTAACTTGAATTCATATTATAATTCATTTGCTAATTCCTGCTTTACATTTTGAATGTAGATGTCTAAGAATCCGTTATCTATGATTATGGAGACTAACAAGTTTAATGGAATGAACTACAACGATTGGCTGCGTAATCTGAGGATTGTCATTGATTACAAAAACCAGGCTTATGTTCTGGATAAGCCAGTTCTCGTAACCTTGCCGGAAGCTTCCTCGCCAGAAGAGCGTTTGACGTTCGAAAAATGACATGAGGATGACCGCAAGGTACGCAGCATCATACTGGCATCCATGACCAATGAGATCCAGAAGCAGTATGATAGGCTGCACCATATTAGTGCGATAATGCTCCTCTTACATGATATCTATGCGGTTCCGGATAGGCATATTAGATATGCCACGACAAAAGCATTTTTCGGTACGAAGATGACTGAAGGATCCTTTATACATGAACATGGGATCAAGAGGCTTTCCCTTGTGGAAAAACTCGAGGATCTCAAAGCTGGGCTTGATAATGATACATAATGTGATCCTACAGTCTCTTCCGACCCTTTTGTCGTGAATTACAACATCAATGGGCTTGAGAAGTCCATACATGAGTTGATTAACATGTTGACCCAGTTCGAGGCAACGACGAAAAGGTCTGCACGGGCGGTACTGGTTGGGGAGGCTTCGACCTCTAAGGTGAAACGCAAGAGGGCCGGACGCTGGAAGAGGAAGAAGGGAAAGGCAAAAGTCGCTGCTAGCACTCAGAGCGCTCCTGTTGCCCCCGTAGGGATGGGCAAAAAAAATGGAAAGGTTGGACCGTAGCAATGGAGGGCAAATGATGTTTTCATGCATTGCCATGGAAGAGGACATCGGAAGAGGGACTGCCCCAAGCTCCTCTCCAATCAAGGTATGTTTGTTATTGAGGTTAACATGATTACTAATTCTGCTTCTTTGGTATTGGATACCGACTGTGGAGCTCACATCTGCAATAATTTGCAGGTGCTGGAAAGAAGCAGAAAGCTAACTAGGGATGAGGTCAGGCTGAGGCTAGGTGATGGCAAGATTGTTGCTGCTGAAGCTGTAGGTCTAGTCCACTTAGTTGTTAGTGATCAAGTTAGGATAGAATTAAAAGATTGCTGTTATGTACCTAGCATGATCAAGAATATCATTTCAATACCGTTGTTTGATAATACTGGTTTTGAGTACATGATCAATAAAAAGTGTTTTTATTTGATGAAGAATGGTTCTTCACATCTGCTAGGTAAACTTCATAATGGTCTTTATATTCTTCAACAGCGTGATTTCATCATGACTGCTCAAAACAAACAAAAAATGGATAATCAAGAAAATGCACATATTTAGCATGCAAGGCTAGGTCACATCTCTCAAGACAGGATTAGGAGGTTGGTGGACTCAAAGTGTCTAGATAGAGATGATTTGGACCATCTATCGGCCTGCGAGTCTTGTCTAAAAGGAAAAATGACCAAGAAGTCCTTTGTTTGACAAAGCATGCTTGCCAGCGGTCTGTTGGATTTTATCAATTCAGATGTCTGTGGGCCACTAAATACACAGGCCAGAGGAGGGTTTTCTTACTTCGTCACTTTTATCGATGATCGCTCACGGTATGGTTATGTTTACCTTATGAGGTACAAGTTTGAGGCCTTTGGAAGGATTAAAGAGTTCAGGCTTGAAGTTGAAAAACCAAATTGGTCACAACATTAAAGCCATTCGGTCGGACCGAGGTTGTGAGTATTTGAGTGGGGAATTCTACCTAAAAGAGAATGGGATTCTCTCTCAGTGGACTCCTCCTGGAGCGGCGTCTCTGAAAGGAGGAATTAAACCTTGTTGGACATGGTTCGATCCATGATGAGTTTTACCGAACTGCCCTTATCCTTCTGGGTTATGCTCTTGAGACGGAGGGCCAAGTTATTAAACATGGCGCCTTCTAAGACTGTGGCCCAGACACCATATCAGATATGGCATGGTAAGCTTGCTTCCTACAAGTACTTGAGAGTGTGGGGTAGCCCTGCATACGTCAAGAGACAGTGGGAGACAAATTGGACTCGAGGTCTAGTTTGTGCAGGTTCGTGGGTTATCCTAAGGAAACTGTGGGGTATTATTTTTATGATCCTTCCGAGCAAAAGGTTTTTGTTTCGAGAAACACAGTATTCCTGGAAAAGGGTTTTCCAGCGGATACCCGTCGTGAGGAATTGCTGCTTGAGGAATCAAGTGAGGCAATACCTCAAACAGATGCAACGACACCATCTGCACATGTAGTTCCCACTGACGATATTCCTGTCCTCCGAAGGTCGACTAGTTTCCCATCAACCTGATAGGTATGGGTTTCTGGGTCTAACTGGTCAGTTGGACAATGATCCAAAGACCTACCAAGAAGCAATGTCGGATATTGATTCGGGAAAATGGGTTGAGGCCATGAAATCCGAAATGGACTCTATGAGTTCAAACAAGGTTTGGACTTTAGATCATCCACCTAAGGGTGTCAAGCCCGTTGGATGTAAATGGGTCTACAAACATAAGCTTGGAGCTGACGAGGAGGTGACTACCTTTAAGGCCAGGCTTGTGGCAAAAGGTTATACCCAGCGGCCTGGGGTCGATTTTTAGGAAACCTATTCGCCCGTAGCCATGGCTAACTCCATCCGGATTATGCTTGCATAGTTGCATGGTATGACTATGAAATATGACAGATGGACATGAAAACGACTTTCCTTAATGGATTTGTTGAGGAATAGATCTATATGGATCAGCCGGAGGGTTTCACATCTGTTGGAGAAGAGCAGAAGGTCTGTCATCTCCAAAGGTCCATCTATGGTCTCAAACAAGCTTCCCGAAGTTGGAATATCCGTTTTGATGAAGTCATACAGGGTTATGATTTCATCAAGAACGAGTTTGACCCTTGTGTATACAAAAAGGTTAGTGGGAGCTCAGTTGCGTTCCTAGTCCTTTATGTGGAATGATGTAAAGATGTTAGGTGATACTAAAGCATTGTTGTCCACACAATTCTCCATGAAGAATTTGGGTGATGCTTCCTACATCCTAGGCATCAAGATTATTCAGGATAGATCTAAAAGGATGTTAGGAATGACCCAAACCTCGTATGTTGTGAAAGTCTTGAACAAATTCAAGATGAAAAACTCCAAATGAGGATTCCTTCCTATAAGGCATGGGGTTAAAACTATCCAAGAAGCTGTCTCCTAAGACTGGCGAGGAAGTTAGACGGATGTTGGACATCCCTTATGCTTCAACCGTATGCAGCATATAGTATGTTGTGCTGTGCACAAGGACCGATGTCGCTTTCGCTTTGAGCGTAACAAGCAGATATTAGGCTTGTGCCGGTGAGGCTCACTGGACTGCAGTCAAGATCATTCTTAAGTACCTGAGAAGGACTAAAGATATGTTCTTGGTTTAGGGTGGTGGAGAGTTGATTTTGGAAGGCTACAACGACACTAGCTTCCAATCTGATGAGGACGATACCAGTCTCAATCTTGATTTGTATTCAGGCTGAATGGTGGTGTGGTGGCTTGGAAAAGTTCCAAGCAGGATACCACAGCTGATTCCACCACGAAAGCTGAGTACATAGCGGCTTCGAAAGTAGCTAAGGAGGCGGTTTAGATGAAAAACTACATCCAAGAGTTGGGTGTAGGGCCTAGCATTACCGAGCCAATAGTTATCTTCTGTGATAACAATGGGGTTGTAGCGCAAGCGAAGGAACCGAGATCTCATCACCGATCCAAACACAATCTTAGACGCTACCATCTGCTTAGAGAGATGCTGGGAATAGGTGACGTTCGGATTGACCAAGTCACATCGGCAGAAAATATGGCAGATCCACTGACCAAGCCAGTGTCGCAGGTTGCTCAGGGAAGATGGGTTTGAGGGTCATGAGTGATTGGTTTTAGGGTCAAGTGGGAGATTGTTGGAACAGGTGACCGGAAAGGCAATTAGATTGGCCTTGATGTAATCTATTTCTGACAATGTTATTGTAATTGTAATATTGTTATATGAATAAAGTGAGTATTCATGTTTCCAGTTCCATTTTTTGTGCTCGCTATTTATGTTTATTCTATTACCATCACAACAAAGCCCACAGGCCAAACGTACAACCCATGTAGTTGGGTTGCGCATTGGATGGCAGCTATGAAACCAAGTTCTAAGGGTTAGGTCTGAAACGTTCCAAGTCGAGGACCTCGAGATCGGGCATCGAGAGTCCTATACAGACTTGCACTAAGGATTGCATTCATTGGATGAGTGTCGTGTTTCATCGGCGACAGACGTTGGAAGTCTATGCAATATTAGTGAGTTAGTTTACAAGGGTGTCAGCTGACTGAACTGACTCGCGGGAATCGTCGTATGGAAGCTTTGGAGGCTTGGTCGGTATGACTTGCATTCCCGGCTCCAATAGTACGCGATTAGTCCTCAGATGATGGCAGTCACATGCATATGATGGCTATATCTAGCATCGGGCAAGAGATGTCCGTATCTGGGAGACGTTCATCATAAGCCTTATACAGTGCAGTCGGGATATGTATTGATGACGGTGGATTACAAGATAGGATGTTAGAATAGGTGACCATGTAAGCCAATCTTGGCAGGAAAATGTAACCTATGTCTAGACAATTTCAATGTGTGTTTGATAAATCATTTATGAATAAACAAGTGAGATTCATATGGCGTTACTTTGTTTGCGTTCACTTATATATTTCTATTACATATCTGTTCGCTACGCAAACAAAGCCCACGGGCTGAGAATCTATTTCGGGGACTGGGACTACGCTTGGAGGTAGGTCCATGAAATCAGTCTTGCCGAATCAGTCCGGAAATCTCCAAGTCAAGGAATCTCGAAAATGGGTACCGAGATTCCCCTTGAGACTTGCACTAAGCATCTGCTGTCGTGTTTCATCGACGGGTGACGAAGGTCGTCTAAGCAGTGTTAGTGGGTTAGCCTGCTAGGGAGCAGCTGACTAAGGTGACACGCGGGAACCGTCTTACGGAGGACCTTGAGTATGGTCAGCAAGGTATGACGTGTATTCCCGGTTCCAACGGTACAGGTCAAGTCCTTTGACTTGAGGAACTTCTGAGTTTACCTGTATATCAGGTCTGTATCTTAGATATGGTGAGAGATTGCCAAGAAGCACTTGATTAGTCATAAGCCATGTCTAGTGCAGCTCTGGTATACTGAGTGACAGTAGTTTCCAAGTAAGGATCTGTCTCCTATCAAAAGGCATTGACAGTTGAGTCTCACATATGCTCTGTGTCTTGTCCCTAAAATCTGTGGCCACAGTAACTGAACAGAAGGGAAGAATTCCCTTGCGGCGTTTAGTAAGGACAGACCGACACTTAGGTCCAAACTGGGTACCTACATTTTCCGTGCCCTAGACCCTAAGTGGTGAGACCGTAGACAGAAGGACAAGTGTACTGTTAGAGCCTAAATTTTCATCTCCGAATATTTCACCTAGTCTCTAGTGCCATGGACCGTTGCTAGATGGCCACCCATGGCAACGGACGGATTCTTGGAATCCGACCAAGTCTAGCTGAAAGGTGAACCTAAAGAGTCACACACTATCCACACACACATTTAGTATTTAATTTAGAATTAAATATTGGGGAATAGGAATGATTAAATTGGATTTAATCGGGTCGTTTATTTTCATGGAAAATTAATTCCTTCTATTTGATAAAAGGAATTAAATTAATAAATTAGATTTATTAAAGGAATTTATTTAATGGGCTTAAAATAAATATATATATTAATTTAGGCCTTTTGGAATATTTAAATAGGTTTTAAATATTCCATTAAATTAAATCAACGGTTGAGATGGAAAGGAGAGATGGATGGCTAGGATTGGTTTGACTAGGTCAAACACTAGTTTGACTAGGTCAAAATCCTAGTCAACATAGAGTTCTTAGAGTTGGAGTTTAAAGAGGATTAAACTCCTCCTCTATATAAACCCCTAGGCTCCTACAATTTGAAGGATGATGATTCTTGAAAACACACACAACACACACTCTCCCTCTCCTCTCTCTCGTCCGCCCCTCTCTCTCTCACTCTCCAAGAAAATTGTTTTTCTTGTTCTCTTGTTCTTGGAATATTAGAACTAAGGAAGATCAATCCCGTTAATTCCTAACGTGTGGTTGATCTATCCTCTCCAAAAATACTTGTTCGTTGCTAGCACGACGGGCAAGAATACGTGGGTGGATCGTGTGTCACGATTTGGAGGATCTCAAGAACGAGGTCTTGGTGCGAAACGGGGAACAACGCATGTAGCCGTTGAAGACGAAAACGACAACGGGTAGGTCTCGTTTTAAATTTTCGTCCCTCTCTTTAATTTACAAACCCTATGGCCTCCATGATTCTTGTATGGTTTAATTCATGAGATACACCAAACACCCAGGGAATTTCAAAGGCACACCCTTTGAACGTGTTCTTTACTTTAATTAAGCATGTTTTAAATTCCACAATTTTATTTTATACCGCGCTTCCGCATTCGCGCAATTTCCCGGAACGATCCACAATCTCTTTCAGTGGTATCAGAGCCCGGTTCGGTGTATAGGCCTAGGGTTTTATGTGCGTTTTAAGCATGAAACGTGTTATGGCATGTTTTAATTAATTCTTGATTTTCTTGATTATTAAAGCATGTTGTTTTATTGCTTTTAATTCGTGTGAATTCAGCAAAATTGGTATTTTCTGTTTTTCTTGGGAAACGGGGGTGGAAATTGAACGAAAAGACGAAGAAACGCCGCAACCGACCAGCCGGAGCTGTCCGCGCGCAGTCGTTCGTTGCCGGCAGGGCAGACGCGCGCAGTCTAGGGAAGCCTGCACGCGGCCGCCCAGCCAGACGCACAGGGCCGCGCACTGCCATCCTGGCAAGCAGGGCGGCCGGGCCTCAGACAGGCCGCTAGCCTGGCGCGCGCGCAAACGGGCAAGGGAGCCCGCACGCGCAAGCCAGGGCCAGCGCGCAGGCAGTCTGCGCCTGGTCCTGGCCGCGCACAGGCGCGCACGCAGGGCGACTCCTCCAGGCGTGCGCGCACGCAGACGAGGGTGTTTTGCACGCGCGCCTAACAGGTGTGCTCATGCGCGCGCGCGCGTGAGGTTGCGGGCGGAGAGTCGCCAGGCAGCGCCGCCAGGCGCGCGCGCACGCAGACGGAGGTGTCTAGTGCGGGTCTGCGCGCGCGCTGCACAGGCGCAGGTGCGCGGCTGGCGACCAGCAGGCCAGCACGCGCGCGAGGCAGGGGAGTGTGTGCGGGCGACGGCCTGCCGGAACACCAGGCCGCGCAGAGCGCTACCGACCAGGCGCGCGCGCACGCAGGCTGGGGCCTGCGCGCGCGCCCGGCCAGGCAGCGTCTGCGTCCGCGCAGGGGCGGCAGGCTGGGCCTTCTGCCCTCCGCGCACGCCGGCAGGTTGCTGCCGGTGGCGGCGGCCGGTAATGCTAGGGTTTTAAACCCTAGTATCATTTTTGTTTTATTTTACTTTTCAGTTTTTTAATTTTAATTAAATTCTGAAAATTCGTTTTTGGGTTCAATTTTGCCTAAATTTCCAAGACATTATTTTGGGGAATAAAATATATTGGATTTGGAATCCCGCGGATATTTTACTTAGAAATAATGAGGATGGAATTTCCTAAAACGAGAAAAATATTGTTCCCAATTATTATGCTTTATTTTCACACGTTACACACTTGTTTATTTGTTCTTTATGATGGATAATTATGATTGGATATCATGAATTATTGGTATGTTGTAATTATGTGATTAGATCATATGATTATGTGTGTTGGATGGAAAAGGATGCCCACGAGCCCTAGACCGGATGTATGGTTTAATTTTCTGTTGGGCCTGTGTGCCTCTTTTATTATTTTCTCCTCTTCTCTTTCTAGTTGCCTTGGAATAATAAGGCATTATACCTCCCTCCTTATGTACTCCCCCCGAGTTTTCACTGGGGTTTCTATTTTTACTATGTAATGAGAGTAGAATAGGAGTGAGGTTTTATTTTCTATGTAATTGATGGAGAAGAAGGAAGGTCCACATGGAGAGCCTAGACTAGAGGTTCCAAGGTGTTTCCATGAAGTGAAGAAAAGATGAAAGAGACCAAGGCCCATCAGAATGATGATTGGGTTACTATTTATGTAATAGTATAGGACCAACCCTAGATTGACCATAGATCCACTGCGAGCTTAGTGGATCGCATAAGATTCGGGCTCGTGATCATCCAACAGGGGTGTGCTAGGCTTTAATTTTGCATGTGGTTATTATGATGGATGAATGGTGCTTTATTTATCATATAACTGTTGTGAATGGATTTTATTTATGCATTATGGATGAATGTATGGTTATTATATTTTATGAGATCTCGGTCATTTACTACTCTCACATTAGTTGGACCAATGTTTAAATATTAGACCCTAGACAAAATGAACATGAAATCTAGGAGTTTGTTCATGCCTTCCAATCCATGGCATAGTGAGGAAGCTGTTTTAGGTCAATAGTGTGGTCTCACGAGTCGTGGCACGCTATTGTCCTTAAAAGAAGCTGCACTATGTCATGAACGAAAAACAGGGTGCTGTTACCTGTCTCACGAGTCGTGGGGGTAGCAGTGGGTCTGTGGCTCGGTTGATTGGGTTGGGTCTAACGCCCGATTAGCATGATTTGCTTGGAGTCCTCGGGATCATGTGAAAGGGTGAGGCAATAATCTTGGGAATCTCGTGGAACGAGAATGGTATGGTATACCTCCCACAGGATCTTTTCCATGTGAATCATAAAAGCGGGGTATGGGAAAAATCGTTGTGGATCCCAAGCCCACTAGGAAAGGATTTCTCGAAAATCACGTTTGAGAGTACCGTGTTTTCGTATAAATAGTGGGAGGATTAAATGACTAAAGACCAAGCATTTAATTATTTTTTGTCAAACCACCGTCTTTATTTTCTATTGATCGCGTACTGTTTTTTAAAATGTTGATTTTAAAATGTCTAAGAACCCACTTTCAAACCATTCTTGAGACAAACAAATTTAATAGAACCAATTACAACGACTGGTTGTGCAATCTCAGGATAGTCCTGGATTATGAGAACGAAGGTTACGTCATGGACGAGCCTCTCCCTAGGACATTACCGAAAGGATCCACGCTAGAAGAACGTGAGACATTTGAGACTTGGCATAAGGATAACCGGAAGGTCCGTAGCGTCATACTTGCTTCAATGATGAATGAAATTCAGAAGCAGTATGAAAGGCTAGACGATGTCCCTTCCATTATGACTCGCCTTAAGGATTGCTATGCAATCCTGGACCGGCATACTAGCTATGTCGCGATCAAGGCGTTCTTTGGAACTAAAATGACAGAAGGATCCTCTGTACAAGAGCACGGGGTTAAAATGCTTACCCTGGTGGAAAAGCTCGAGTACCTAAAGGCAGGTCTCGATAATAAAAAACGTACATAGATGTGATCCTTCAGTCACTCCCACCCTCCTTCGACCAATTTATCGTCAACTATAACATGAACGCACTTGAGAAGGGCATTCATGAGTTGATTAATATGTTGGTGCAATACGAGGCAACGACTAAGAAGTCCACGCCTTCGATATTGTTTGGAGGTGCTTCAACTTCCAAGACGAAAGGCAAAGGTGCCGGACGTTGGAAAAGGAAGAAAGGGAAGGGAAAGGCCGTCAAAGCAGCTACGAACACTAAGGGTGTTCTCATTGCCAAAGAGGGGAAAGGCAAAGGAAAGGGAAAGGTTGTCTCCAAGCAACAGTCAAAGGCATATGACATATGTATCAATTGCCGTGAGAAAGGGCATTGGAAGAGAGAGTGCCCCAAACTCTTCTCGAACCAAGGTATTTTTGTGATTGAGGTTAACATGGTCACTAATTCTGCCTCTTGGGTATTAGATACCGGCTGTGGAGCTCACATTTGCAATGACTTGTAGGTGCTGAAAAGAAGCAGAAAACTGGGTAGCGGGGAAATGATCCTAAAGCTTGGGAATGGCAAGGCCATCTCGGGAGAAGCAGTAGGATCCGCCACTCTAGTGATTAGTGATAGCATTAGCATAGAATTAGAGCAAGTTTATTTTGTACCTAGTATGATTAAAAATATCATTTCCATTCCATTGTTGGACAATAGTGGTTATGAGTTTAGAATCAATAAAAATTGCTTTTATTTGATGAGGTGTGGAATTGCTCATCTGCTTGGTACATTAAATAACGGGCTCTATATCTTGCAAAAAACGAACTTCGTTCTTAACGCTCAACACAAACGTAAATTAGATAATAACGGGAACGCACGACTGTGGCACGCTAGGCTAGGTCACATATCCCAAGATAGGATGAAAAAGTTGGCAGACTCAAAGAACCTAGACGTAGGGGACTTGAGTGAGCTACCAACTTGTGAATCGTGTCTAAGAGGGAAAATGACCAAGAAGCCCTTTGTAGGACAAAGCAGGCTTCCCACAGGTCTGTTGGACTTGGTCCATACAGACGTATGTGGACCACTAAGGACGCAGGCCCGAGGTGGGTTTTCCTTCTTCATAAACCTTTACCGATGATCATTCACGGTATGGTTATGTTTACCTAATGAGGTACAAGTCTGAAGCTCTAGAGAGGTTTAAAGAATTCAGACTTGAAGTGGAGAACCAGACCAACTGCAAAACTAAAGTCCTACGGTCAGACCGAGGCGGTGAATACCTTAGTACGGAGTTCCTAGATTATCTAAAAGAACATGGTATAATATCAGAATGGACACCTCCCGGAACACCACAATTAAATGGTGTCTCTGAAAGGAGGAATCGAACCCTGTTGGACATGGTTCGGTCCATGATGAGTTTTACCAAATTGCCCTTATCCTTTTAGGGCTATGTACTATAAACGGCGGCCAAGTTGCTGAATTTGGCGCCTACCAGTGCATTGACCCAAACGCCATATGAGATATGGCACGGCAAGCCTGCATCCTACAACTACTTGAAAGTGTGAGGTAGCCCCGCATACGTCAAGAGGTTAGTGGGAGATAAGCTAGAATCTAGGTCTAGTTTATGCAGGTTCGTTGGATACCCTAAAGAAATTGCGGGTTATTATTTTTATGACCCCTTGGAACAAAAGGTGTTTGTTTCAAGGAATGCAGTATTCTTGGAGCAAGGCTTCCCAGAGGATGTCCAACCTGATGAGCTGATCTTTGAGGAATCAAGCGATGGAATACAACCATCAGAAGTAGCCGCGGAACCCTCACTTAGAGGATTCAGGATAGACAGCCGAAGGGCTGACCAACCTCGAGGAGTCCAACATGCAAGGCATGAAGGACAGCCTCAGGAACAGCCAGCCCCAGTCCCTGAACCGCCGGCTCTGATACAGTCAGCGCCCACAGTCACCACTGACGTTCCCATTCTCCGTAGGTCTACTAGAGAGTCCAGACCTCCAGTGAGATATGGCTTTCTAAGTGCGACCGGTCTTTTGGATAACGATCCTAAGACATATGGAGAAGCGATGTCTGACATCGACTCCGGGAGATGGCTTGAGGCCATGAAAACCGAAATGGACTCCATGAACGAGAACCAAGTCTGGAGTCTTGTAGATCCACCGAAAGGTGTTAAGCCAGTGGGCTGTAAGTGGGTCTACAAGCGCAAACTTGGCGTTGATGGAGAAGTCACAACCTTTAAGGCTAGGCTTGTAGCTAAGAGATACACTCAACGACCCGGGGTCGATTTTGAGGATACCTACTCGCCAGTAGCCATGGCTAAGTCTATTCGGATCCTGCTTGCCATAGCAGCATGGTATGACTATGAGATATGGCAGATGGCGTGAAAACGGCCTTCCTCAATGGTTTCGTTGAAGAAGAGATCTATATGGATCAGCCGGAGGGTTTCACGGTCACTGGAGACGAACAGAAGGTCTGTCGTCTCCAGAAGTCCATCTATGGCCTCAAACAAGCCTCCCGAAGTTGGAACATTCGCTTTGATGAAGTAATACGGGGATATGACTTCATCAAGAACGAATCCGACCCTTGTGTATGCAAGAAGGTCAGTGGGAGCTCAATAGTGTTCCTAGTGCTTTATGTGGATGACATTCTACTCATTGGTAATGACATTAGAATGTTAGGAGACACAAAAGCATGGTTGTCAACCCAGTTTTCCATGAAGGACTTGCGTGAAGCCTCCTACATCCTAGGCATCCACATTGTCAGGGACAGATCTAAAAGGATGTTAGGGCTCACCCAAAACTCGTATATGGAGAAAGTCCTAAAGAGATATCAAATGGACAACTCCAAACGAGGATTCCTTCCCATGAGGCATGGGATCAAGTTGTCCAAGAAAAAGTCCCCACAGACTGATGAGGAACTTGAAAGGATGAAAGTCATCCCGTATGCTTCTGCCGTAGGTAGCATCCAATATGCGGTCCACTGCACTAGACCTGACATTGTGTACGCCTTGAGCGTGACAAGCAGATATCAGTCCTGTGCAGGAGAGGCACATTGGAATGCTGTTAAGGGCATCCTTAAGTACCTAGGAGGACTAAAGAAATGTTCTTAGTCTATGGCAATAGAGAGCTGATCCTGGAAGGCTTTAGCGACGCTAGCTTCCAGTCTGATGACGATGATGCCAAGTCTCAATCGGGTTACGTATTCAAGCTCAATGGAAGAGTAGTGGCTTGGAAAAGTTCCAAGCAAGCAACCACTGCTGACTCAACTACAGAGGCTGAATACATAGCAGCTTCAGAAGCTGCTAAGGAAGCGGTTTGGATGAGAAACTACATCCAAGAGTTGGGTGTGATGCCTAGCATCACCGAGCCTGTTGTCATCTTCTGTGATAACAACGGTGCAACAGCGCAAGCAAAGGAACCGAGATCTCATCACCGTTCCAAAGACATTCTTAGATGCTACCATCTTCTTAGATAAATGGTAGGAAGAGGTGACGTTCGGATGGACCGAGTCAACTCAGCAGACAACACAGTAGATCCGTTGACAAAGCCTATGTCGCAGAACGCTCATACGCAACCTTTTGAGAAGATGGGGATTAGGCATATAGGCGATTGGCTTTAAAGATCAAGTGGGAGATTGTTAGAATAGGTGACCATGTAAGCCAATCTTGGCAGGAAAATGTAACCTATGTCTAGACAATTTCAATGTGTGTTTGATAAATCATTTATGAATAAAGAAGTGAGATTCATATGCCGTTACTTTTTTTGCGTTCACTTATACATTTCTATTACATATCTGTTCGCTACGCAAACAAAGCCCACGGGCTAAGAATCTATTTCGGGGACTGGGACTAAGATTATGTGGATCGTCCCGGGAAAAGCGCGAATGCGGAAGCGCGGTATAATTAAAAATTAAAACGGAATTTAAACATGCTTTTAAATTAAAACACGTTTCAAAGGGTGTGCCTTTGAAATTTTCCCGGGCATTCGGTGTATCTCATGAACGTATAACATAAAATAAATCATGGAGGCCATAGGGTTGAAAATTAAAGAGGAACGAAAATTTAAAACGAGACCTACCCGTTGTCGTTTTCGTCTTCAACGGCTACACGCGTTGTTCCCCGTTTTGCACCAAGATCTCGTCTTTGAGACCCTCTAATTCGTGACACACGATCCACCCACGTATCTTGCACGTCGTGCTAGCAACGAACAAGTGTATAATTTTGGAGTGGATGAATCAATAACACATTATCAATTAATGGTATTGATTCATCAAGATTCTAACGTTCCAAGAACAAAAGAATCAAGAAAAACTATTTTCTTGAGAGAGAGAGGGGCGGACGAGAGAGATGGGAGAGAGAGAGAAACCGTGTGTGTGTGTTGTGTGTGTGTGTTGGAGTTTCATCATCATCTAAATTGTAGGATGCTAGGGGTTTATATAGAAGAGAAAATTAATCCTCTTTAAACTCCTCTTTCAAGAACTCTAGTTTGAATAGGATTTTGACCTAGTCAAAGTCCTAGTCAAAGTAGTGTTTTGACCTAGTCAAAACGATCCTAGCCATCCATCTCTCCCATTGATCTCAACCGTTGATTTAATTTAATTTAATGGAAATATTTAAAACCTATTTAAATATTTCCAAGAGGCTAATATAAATATTATTTAAGCCCATTAAATAAATCCTTTTTGATAAATCTAATTTATCAATTTAATTCCTTCTATCAAGTAGAAAGAATTATTTCTCCAAGAAAAATAAAGGACCCGATTAAAATCCAATTTAATCATTCCTTCACTCCAATATTTAATTCCAAATTAAATATTTAATTGTGTGTGGATAGTGTGTGACTCTTTAGGTTCACCATTCAGCTAGACTTGGTCGGGTTCCTAGAACCCGTCCGTTACCATGGGTGGCCATCTAGCAACGGTCCATGGCACTAGAGACTAGGTGAAATATTCAGGGATGAACATTTAGGCTCTAACAGTACGCTTGTCCTTCTGTCTACGGTCTCAACACTTAGAGTCTAAGGCACGGAAAATGCAGGTACCCATTTTGGACCTAAGTGTCGGTCTGTCCACACTAAACGCCGCGAGGGAACCCTTCCCTTCTGTTCAGTCACTGTGGCCACAGTTTTAGGGACAAGACCTAGAGCATACATGAGACTCAACTGTCAAAACCTATTGACAGGAGACAGATCCTTTCTTGGAAACTACTGTCACTTTGTACATCAGAACTGCACTAGACATGGCTTATGACTACCAAATGGAATTCTGGCAATCTCTCACCATATCTAAGATACAATCCTGATGTACAGGTAAACTCAGTAATTCCTCAAGTCAAAGGACTTTTACCTGTACCGTTGGAACCGGGAATACACGTCATACCTAGCAGACCATACTCAAGGTCCTCCGTAAGACGGTTCCCGCGAGTCACCTCAGTCAGCTGCGTCCTAGCAGGCTAACCCACTAACACTGCTTAGACGATCCTCGTCACCCGTCGATGAAACACGACAGCAGATGCTTAGTGCAAGTCTCAAATGGAATCCCGGTACCCATTTTCGGGATTCCTTGACTTGGAGATTTCCGGACTGATTCGGGAAGACTGATTTCATGGACCTACCTCCAAGCGTAGTCCCAGTCCCCGAAATCGAATCTCAGTCCGTGGGCTCTGTTTGCGTAGTGAACAGATATGGAAAAATAGGTGCAAGTGAACACAAACAAAGTAATGCCAAATGAAAATTCACTTCTTTATTCATTAATGATTTATCAAAACACCTATAATTGTCTAGACATAGGTTACATATACCCGCCAAAATTGGCTTACATGGTCACCTATTCTAACAGTGTATTCCCGGTTCCAACGGTACAGGTCAAGTCCTTTGACTTGAGGAACTTCTGAGTTTACTTGTATATCAGGTTTGTATCTTAGATATGGTGAGAGATTGCCAAGAAGCACTTGAGTAGTCATAAGCCATGTCTAGTGCAGCTCTGGTATACTGAGTGACGATAGTTTCCAAGAAAGGATCTGTCTCCTGTCAAAAGGCATTGACAGTTGAGTCTCACATATGCTCTGTGTCTTGTTCCTAAAATCTGTGTCCACAGTAACTGAACAGAAGGGAAGGATTCCCTTGCGGCGTTTAGTAAGGACAGACCGACACTTAGGTCCAAAATGGGTACCTGCATTTTCCGTGCCCTAGACCCTAAGTGGTGAGACCGTAGACAGAAGGACAAGTGTACTGTTAGAGCCTAAATGTTCATCCCCGAATATTTCACCTAGTCTCTAGTGCCATGGACCGTTGCTAGATGGCCACCCATGGTAACGGACGGATTCTTGGAATCCGACCAAGTCTAGCTGAAAGGTGAACCTAAAGAGTCACACATTATCCACACACACATTTAGTATTTAATTTAGAATTAAATATTGGAGAATAGGAATGATTAAATTGGATTTACTCGGGTCCTTTATTTTCTTTGAGAATTAATTCCTTCTATTTGATAAAAGGAATTAAATTAATAAATTAGATTTATTAAAGGAATTTATTTTATGAGCTTAAAATAAATATTTATATTTATTTAGGCCTTTTGGAATATTTAAATAGATTTTAAATATTCCATTATATTAAATCAACGGTTGAGATGGAAAGGAGAGATGGATGGCTAGGATTGGTTTGACAAGGTCAAACACTAGTTTGACTAGGACTTTGACTAGGTCAAAATTCTTGTCAAAATAGACCTCTTAGAGTTGGAGTTTAAAGAGGATTAAACTCCTCCTCTATATAAACCCCTAGCCTCCTACAATTTGAAGGATGATGATTCTTGAAAACACACACAACACACACCTCCCTCTCCTCTCTCTCGTCCGCCCCTCTCTCTCTCACTCTCCAAGAAAATTGTTTTTGTTGTTCTCTTGTTCTTGGAACATTAGAACTAAGGAAGATCAATCCCGTTAATTCATAACGTGTGGTTGATCTATCCTCTCCAAAAATACTTGTTCATTGCTAGCACGACGAGCAAGAATACGTGGGTGGATCGTGTGTCACGATTTGGAGGATCTCAAGAATGAGGTCTTGGTGCAAAACGGGGAACAACGCGTGTAGCCCTTGAAGACAAAAACGACAACGGGTAGGTCTCATTTTAAATTTTCGTCCCTCTCTTTAATTTACAAACCCTATGGCCTCCATGATTGTTGTATGCTTTAATTTATGAGATACCGAACACCCGGGAAATTTCAAAGGCACACCCTTTGAACGTGTTCTTTACTTTAATTAAGCATGTTTTAAATTCCGCAATTTTATTTTATACCGCGCTTCCGCATTCGCGCAATTTCCCGGGGCGATCCACAATCTCTTTCATAGGATCCATCACCTGTCATATATATGATAGTCGAGTCTCCTATGCACTCTGAGATAGTTTAAACTCTTATAAGTCTTTTTGCCACAGCGATTGGTCGAGTAGGGAATGGTTTCTTACGTTGATCGATACATTAAACGTATCTTGAATTACTAAGCATAGTTGCTAGTCTAGGATGAGAACCGACGCCCAATTCCATGCCCTAGACTTAGACTAGGAGACAGATGATGGAAGGACTATATTCATGCCAACATTCACCTAGTCTCTAGTGCCATGGACCGTTGGTAGATGGCCACCCATGGTGATGGGCATTTTTCTGATTAATGGTTAATCGAAAAACAGTTAATTAAACTGGATTTAATTGAGCAACTGTGTTGGACACAAGCACAAGTGTAGCTGAGGGTGAACCTAATTAGTCACACACAAATCACTTTTGATTTGGCAAAATTAATTTACAAATAATTCTAGAAGAAGCGAATAAGTTTAATCGGATTAAATTTATTCAAGAGAGAAAATAAATGATTGGATCATATATTGAGAAATCTATTTTATGGATGGTCCAAGAATTAATTAATTGGATTAGATAATTTTTTGGACTAAGGACCTTTAAATTAATTTAATTAATTTATCGGGTTTGGCTAGAACAGTTGATTGGATCAATTATTCTTAATTTGGACTTATGTTTATTTAAATAGATTAAATAAATAATTGCGCTTCAATTGGATTGAAATTAATTAGATTAATTAATTCCCAATGGATACATGTTTGGAACTTTATTTAATTTGATTAAATACAAGTCCAAAAATATAAAGGTCCAAGTCCATTTTTCATGCTAGCTGAAGCTAGTTAAGGAGGAGTTTCAACTCTTCCATATGTGTAAATGATATGCCCGAATTTTTGCTCTTTTGTGGGTGGTTTTTTTCTTGCTATCCTGTGTAGTGGATGTGCTAGAAGTATGTGTATGTGGAAGTTGCTTTGGAGGTTACTTATGTAGGTGGTTTTTTTTGAACACTACATTCTACATACACAAAAATACTTTGCTAGACACTATTCACTTAACTTGCTTCATTTTTGCTGGAGTTTTTTAGGCCAAATACTCTCTGAAAATTCTCTCTTTTAGGTTCATACTTCTTAGAGAAGATTGAACAAAAAATAAATAAATTCCAAGGTACACTAATTGATAATGCTTTCTCTGGAATTGTTTATTCTTTTTTGTTTCTATTTTCTATCTAGCAATTGTTTAGAAATAAATCCATAGAGTGGTGTTGAACGCACTAGAGGAGTTCTACATTGAGATCTCAAATAGACGAACAAAGAAGGAAAAGAAAGGAACAACACACGAACCCGTTCTACATATGAAGGACAAGCGGATCCGCCCGGGAGCGCTAGCGGAAGCGAGAAAGCGAGAAAAGTGCGTAAATTTAAATAAACGGATCCCAAGGGGTGTACCCTTGGGTGCTCAACCGGGAGTTCGATGTAGGATGTGTAAATATTGGAAACATATATTTAAATACATAGGGCATAGATATATACAATAAACCAATCAAAGCGTAAGGAGACCGTTACCTTCGATTGTTTAGCATATGCTCCTAGCTACTTGCATTGTTCCTTCTCCGGAATGCTCACGAAATCCAAACGTATGGATTCTCCAAAGGTGATCCACACCACACCGGAAGAAACACACGTTCTTCTTGCTAGAAAAGAACGGGTATAAGAAGGAATCGGTTTAAGAGAAGAACACTATGAATAGTGCTCTCTTAAACTTATTTTGTTTTTCTTCTTGATTCAAAATCAAGTGAAGAACACAAGTGTGAGAGAAGGAGACAGGCCGAGAGTTGAGAGAGAGGAGAGAGGATCCGAAAATTGTCTTATCTTTTTCCTAGAAAAAGATGAATAGTGAATCACTTATGCTTGGTGTTGTATATTCTCATATATATACATAATTAATGTGATTATTGGAATGTGTCTAGGTTCATCCAAGGATGTCTAGATTCATTCCAATCAATCACCATCAATTCTTCAATCAAGCCTACCAAAATTTATGGTATGATCAAATCATACCAAAAGGGAAGAGCTTGATTGGAGTTGATTTGTCTCTTTCCAAAAGAGATAAGTCAACATACCACCTAGTATGAAACATGGTTGATTTTGCTTCCTCCAAGGGAGCATCTCTGCCATGTTTAATTAAGGGAACAAGTCCAACTTCTTCCTATTCCAAAATAGGAATTATTTCTCCTCTCGGATAAAATTTAACGGACCGGGTTTTGTCGTAATCCAATTACGAAGAACTCAACATTGAATCCAATTTAATGTCCATTTAAATTATTCTCGTTGATCGTTTAATCCAATTAAAAGATCCAACGTCTCAACGTCTCAACTTTTCATATTTAATCGAAAATCCAATTTACCGATTAAACGGAAGCCCGATACAATATCGGCCCGTCCATCCAATGGACTTTCCCTTAAGTAATCCAATTACTTATTTTATGCTTCGAGATTGACTCCAAGTCGATCTCTCAACCTCCTTGGTGATTTGTGTGTGACCCTTTAGGTTCACCCTCAGCTAGACTTGGGCCCGTGTCCCACAAGGGCCCGTTACCATGGGTGGCCGTCTAGCAATGGTTCATGGCACTAGAGACTAGGTGAATTGGTGTGAACATTTAGGCGTCGATATCATAGAGGTACGATCCTTCCATCTACCGTCTCCCGGCCTTAGTCTAGGGTATGGATTTGGGAGTCGGTTCCCATTCTTGACTAGGCATCTATGCTTAATACTCGAGACCACATATGCTTCATTCCGTCGACACAGGAAACCATTCCCTAATCGACCAACCACTGTGGCGACAACTTTAAACAGCATGAACGTGTCTCCGAGTGCATAGGAGATACCTCTGTCACATACTAACAGGGGATGGATCCTCTTCTTGGAATCCACCATCCTCGATACACATTCCGACTGCACTAGACAAGGCTTATGATGATCATCTTACAGAATGATCACCTCTCGCCAGATCCAAGATACATCCGTCCTGTGCACGCGACTGCCATGATTCCTCAAGTCTGAGGATTACTCCTGTACTATCGGAACTCCCGGTGGAGCATCCAAGGGTACACCCCTTGGGATCCATTTATTTAAATTTGATTTAAATTTACGCACTTTTCTCGCTTTCTCGCTTCCGCTCGCGCTCCCGGGCGAATCTCCTTGTCCTTCATATGTAGAACTGGTTCGTGCGTTGTTCCTTTCTTTTCCTTCTTCGTTGGTCCACTTGAGAGCTCAACATAGAACTGCTCTAATGCGTTCCACACCACACTTTGGATTTATTTCTACTCTATTGCTAGATAGAAAGTAGAAACAAAGAAGAAGAAACAATTCCAAAGAAAGCACTATTAATTAGTGTACCTTGGAATGTTTTTGTTCAATCTTCTCTAAGAAGTATGAACACTAAAAGAGAGAATTTTCAGAGAGTATTTGGCCTAAAAAACTCCAGCAAAAATGAAGCAAGTTAAGTGAATAGTGTCTAGCAAAGTAGTTTTGTGTATGTAGAATGTAGTGTTCAAAAAAACCACCTACATAAGTAACCTCCAAGGCAACTTCCACATACACACACTTCTAGCACATCCACTACACATGATAGCAAGAGAAAACCACTCACAAATCAGCAAATTTTCATGCTCATCATGTACATATGTGGAAGAGTTGAAACTCCTCCTTAACTAGCTTCAACTTGCATGAAAAAATGGACTTGGAGCTTTATGTTTTTGGACTTGTATTTAATCAAATTAAATATAGTCCAAACATGTATCCATTGGGCATTAATTAATCTAATTAATTTCAATCCAATTGAATCCCAATTATTTATTTAATCCAATTAAATAAATATAAGTCCAAATTAAGAATAATTGATCCAATCAACTATTCTTGCCAAAACCCAATAAATTAATCCAATTAATTTAAAGGTCCTTAGTCAAAAAATTAACTAATCCAATTAATTAATTCTCGAACCATCCATCAAATGTATTTTTCAATAAATGATCCAATCATTTATTTTCTCTCTTGAATAAATTTAATCCGATTAAATTTATTAGCTTCTTTTAGAATTAATTCTAAATTAACTCCGCCAAATCTAAAGTGATTTGTGTGTGACTCATTAGGTTCACCTCAGCTAGACTTGGGCTTGTTTCCAACACAATTGATCAATTAAATTCAATTTAATTAATTATTTTTCGATTAACCATTAATCAGAAAAAACGCCCATCACCATGGGTGGCCGTCTAGCAACGGTCCGTGGCACTAGAGACTAAGTGAATGTTGGCGTGAACATTTAGGCTCCCGAGTTCCATACGAGTACGGTCCTTCCATCATCCCTCTCCCGGTCTAAGTCTAGGGTATGGAATTGAGCGTCGGTTCCCATCCTGGACTAGACAACTATGCTCAGTAACTCGAGGCATGTTTACTCTATCGATCGACGTAGGAAACCATTCCCTACTCGACCAATCGCTGTGGCCACAGACTCATAAGAATTTAAACTGTCTTAGAGCGCATAGGAGACTCTACTGTCATATACTGACAGGTGACGGATCCTATCTTGGAATCCACCGTCCTCAATACATATTCCGACTGCACTGTATAAGTCTTATGATGAACGTATCCCAGATACTAACATCTCTTGCCAGATGCTAGATACAACCATCATATGCATGTGACTGCCATGATTCCTCAAGTCCGAGGACTAATCTCGTACTATCGGAGCCGGGAATGCTAGTCATACCGACCAAGCCTCCAAGGCTTCCATATGACGATTCCCGCGAGTCAGTTCAGTCAGCTGACAACCTTGTCAACTAACCCACTAATATTGCATAGACGTCCAACGTCTGTCGCCGATGAAACACGACACTCATCTAATAATGTAATCCTTAGTGCAAGTTTGTATAGGACTCTCGATACCCTGTCTAAAGGTCCTCGACTTGGAACGTTTCAGACCTAACCCTTAGAAGTTAGTTTCATAGCTGGCATCCAATGCACAGCCCAACTACATGGGTTGTTTGTTTGGCCTGTGGGCTTTGTTGTGATGTTAATGGAATAAACATAAATAGCGAGCACAATAAATGGAACTGCCAAACATGAATACTCACTTTACTCATATAAGAATATTACAATTACAATGACATTGTCAGAAATAGATTACATCAAGGCCAATCTAATTGGCTTTCCAGTCACCTATTCTAACACGGGAACTTCAAAGGGAACACCCCTTTGAATCTGATTTAATTTATGTCTTACATTTACATTTTTTACGCTTCTGTTGCGTTCCCGGACTGTACCCGATTCTTTCACGATCCGGCGAAATAAATTTCATGAACCTAGCATCCAATGCATAGTTCTAGTTTCCCAGAATGTGATTTCAGTCTGTGGGTTTGTTTGTGCAGTGAACAATTATAATAAAGCAGTAAAGTGAACACAGACAAAGTGTAAGCCAAATGAATATCACTTTCTTATTCATTACAATTTATTAAAACTCTAAAATTGTTCACATAGGGTACGTTAGCCTAATCAGATTGGCATCATGGTTACCTATTCTAACAATCTCCCACTTGACCTAAAGCCAATCGTCCATATGTCTAATCCTCATCTTCGCATGATGCTGTGTATGAGCAGTTTGTGAGGATCTGTTGTGTTGTCTGCTGAGCTGACTCGGTCCATCCGGACGGCACCTCTTCCTACCATTTCCCTCAAAAGGTGGTAGCGTCTAAGAATGTGCTTGGATCAGTGATGGGATCTCGGTTCCTTTGCTTGCGATATCGCTCCATTGCTATCACAGAAGATAACTACAGGCTTGGCAATGCTAGGCACCACATCCAACTCTTAAATGTAGTTTCTGATCCAAACCACTTCTTTGGCAGCTTCTGAAGCTACTATGTATTCGGCCTCAGTGGTGGAATCAACCGTGGTTGCTTGCTTGGAACTTTTCCATGTCACCACGCCACCATTTAGCCTGAACACATAACCCGACTAAGACTTGGCATCGTCGTCATCTACCTAAAATCTACCATCGCTAAAGCCTTTCAGGAGTAACTCTCCATTGCCATAGACCAAGAACATTTCCTTAGTCCTCCTCAGGTACATAAGGATGTTCTTGACCGCATTCCAATGTGCCTCGCCCGCACAGGACTAATATCTGCTTATTACACTTAAGGCGTAAGCTATGTAAAGTCTCGTGCAGTTAACAACGTACTGGATGTTGCCTACGGCAGAAGCATAAGGGATGTTCTTCATCCTTTCAAGTTCCTCATCAGTCTTAGGGGACTGTTTCTTGGACAACTTGATCCCATGCCTCATTGGAAGGAAACTTCATTTGGAGTTATCCATGTGAAACCTTTTCAAGATTGTCTCCATAGACGAGTTTTGGGTCAGTCCTATAATTCTCTTAGATCTGTTCTGACGATCTGGATGCCTAGAAATGTAGGGGGCTTCACCTAAATCCTTCATGGAAAATTGAGTGGATAACCATGCTTTTGTGTTACTCAACATTCTAACATCATTACCTATGAGTAGATTGTCGTCCACATAAAGCACAAGGAACACCACGGAGCTCCCACTGATTTTCTTGTATACACAAGGGTCAAATTAATTCTTGATGAAATCTTAACCCCATATGACTTCATCGAAGCGAATGTTCCAACTCCGGGATGCTTGTTTGAGGCCATAGATGGACTTCTGGAGACGGCAGACTTTTTGATCTTCTTCGGCAACCGTAAATCCTTCCGGCTGATCCATGTAGATCTCTTCCTCAACGAAGCCGTTGAGAAATGCCGTTTTCACATCCATCTGCCATATTTCATAGTCATACCATGCTACTATGGCAAGCAGGATCCGAATGGACTTAGTCATGGTTACTGACGAATAGGTATCCTCAAAGTCGACCCGGGTCGTTGAGTGTACCCTTTTGCTACTAGTCTAGCTTTGAAGGTCGTAACTTCTCCATCAATGCCAAGTTTACGCTTATAGACCCATTTACACCTGACTAGTTTAACACCTTTGGGTGGGTCTACAAATGTCCAGACTTGGTTCTCGCTCATGGAGTCCATTCCGGCTTCCATGGCCTCAAGCCATTTTCCCGAGTTGATGTTGTTAGACATCGCGTCCCTGTATGTCTTGGGATCCTTGTCCAATTGATTGGTCATGCTTAGAAAGCCATACCTCACGGGAGGGCGAAGCACTCTGGCTGACCTACAGAGGACGGGAACGTCAGTGGTGACTGTGGGCGCAGACATCACAGGAACTGGCGGTTCAGGTACCGAGGCTGGCTCCTCCCGAGGTTGTTCGACATGCCTGGCATGATGAACTTCTTGAGGTTGCTCAACGTGTTGGGTATCTATCCTGAAACCTCTAAGTGAGGTATCCGCAGCTTCTAGAATTGATGACTACTTTATCTAACTTGGCTCCTCAAGGATCAGTTCATCATGTTGGGCACCTACTGAAAATCCTTGTTCCAAGAATACTGCGTTCCTTGAAACGAACACCTTGTGTTCCAAGGGGTCATAGAAATAATAACCTGCAGTTTCTTTTGGATATCCAACGAACCTGCACAAACTAGATTTTGATTCTAGCTTATCTCCCACTAACCTCTTGACGTATGTAGGGCTCCGCCACACTTTCAAGTAGTTGTAGGATGCAGGCTTGCCTTGCCATATCTCATATGGTGTTTGGGTTACTGCATTGGTCAACACTAAGTTTAACAACTTGGTTGGGATTCCAATGCGTAGCCCCAAAAAGACAAGGGCAACTCGGTAAAACTAATCATGGATCGGACCATGTCTAACAGGGTTCGATTCCTCCTTTCAGAGACGCCATTTAGTTGCGGTGTCCCGAGAGGTGTCCATTCAGAGACTATACCATTTTCTTTGAGATAATTAAGGAATCCGGTACTAAGGTATTCGCCAGCTCGGTCTGACCGTAGGATTTTAATTTTGAAGCCGGTTTGGTTCTCGACTTCAAGTCTGAATTCTTTAAGCCTCTCAAGAGCTTCAAACTTGTACCTCATCAGGTAAACATAGTCGTACCGTGAATGATCATAGGTGAATGTTATGAAGTAGGAGAACCCACCTCGGGCTTGCGTCCAGTGATCCACACACGTCTGTATGGACCAAGTCCAACAGACCTGTGGCAAGTCTGTTTTGTCCTAGAATGAGCTTCTTGGTCATTTTCCCTTTAACGCAGGATTCGCAAGTTGGTAGGTCACTCAAATCCCCAACCTCTAGGTTCTTTGAGTCTACCAATTTCTTCATCCTTTCTTGGTCGACCTAGCCTTGCATGCCACAATCGTGCGTTCCCGACATTATCTACTTGAAGTTTGTGTTGAGTATTCATAACGAAATTTTTTTGTTGTAAGATATAGAGACCGTTATTAAGCGTACCAAGCAGATGAGTAAATCCGCCCTTCATCAAATAAAAGCAATTTTTATTGACTGAAAACTCACAACCACTATTGTCTAACAATGGAATGAAAATTATGTTTCTAATCATGATAGGTATATAATAAACTTCGTCTAATTCTATACTAATACAATCACTAATTACTAAGGTGGCGGATCATATTGCTTCTGTTGAGATGGCCTTGCTATTTCCAAACTTTAGGACTATTTCACTGCTAGTCAACCTTCTGCTTCTTTTCAACACCTGCAAGTCCTTGCAAATGTGAGCTCCCCAGCTGGTATCTAATACCTAAGAGGCAAAGTTAGTAACCATATTAACCTCAATCACAAAAATACCTTTCTTGGAGAGGAGTTTGGGGCAATTCCTCTTCCAATGCCCTTTCACACGGCAATGAATACATATGTTATTTGCCCTCGACTGTTGCTTTGAGTCAACCTTCCTTTTTCCTTTGCCTTTCCCCACCTTGGCAACGGGAACACTCTTAGTGTTGGTAGCAGATTTGACGGCCTTTCCCTTTCCCTTCTTCCTTTTCCATCGTCTGGCACCCTTGCCTTTCGTTTTGAAAGTCGAAGCCTCTCCAAACAATACAGATGGCTAGACTTTTTTGTGGTTGCCTCATATTGCACCAAAATATTAATTAACTCATGGATACCCTTCTCAAGAGCATTCATGTTATAGTTAACAATTAATTTGTCGAAAGAAGGTGGGAGTGACTGAAGGATCACATCAATGTACGTCTCGTTATCGAGCCCTGCTTTGAGGTCTTCGAGCTTCTCCACCAGGGTAAGCATCTTGACCCCATGCTCATGTACACTGGTGAAGGACAAGCGGATCCGCCCGGGAGCGCGAGCGGAAGCGAGGAAGCGAAAAATCGTGCACAAATTTAAATCTAATTTAAATATGCGAATTCCAAGGGGTGTACCCTTGGGTGCTCAATCGGGCGTTCGATGTAGGATGTGTAAATATTAAAACATATATTTCAGCACATAGGGCATAGATATATAAATGAAATCAATCAAAGCGTAATAAACCGTTACCTTTTGATTGTTTAGCGTATGCTCCCTGCTACTTGTGTTGTTCCTTCTCCGGAATGCTCAAGAAATCCAAACGTATGGATTCTCCAAAGGTGATCCACACCACAGAGGAAGAAACACACGTTCTTCTTGCTAGAAAAGAACGGGTTTAGGAAGGAATCGGTTTAAGAGAAAAAACACTATGAATTAGTGTTCTCTTAAACTTACTTTGTTCTTCTTCTTGATTCAAAATCAAGTGAAGAACACAAGTGTAAGAGAGGGAGAGAGCACGAATACTCGAGACTAGGGTCTGGAATTGGGCGTTGGTTCCCATCCTTGACTAGGCATCTATGCTTAATACTCGAGACTACGTATGCTTCATTGCGTCGACACAGTAAACCATTCCCTGTTCGACCAACCACTGTGGCCACAACTTTAAACAACATGAACGTGTCTCTGAGTGCATAGGAGATACCTCTGTCACATACTGACAGGGGACGGATCCTTTTCTTGGAATCCACTGTCCTCGCTACACATTCTGACTGCACTGGACAAGGCTTATAATGATCATCTTACAGAATGATCACCTCTCACCAGATCCAAGATACAACCATCCTGTGCACGTAACTGCCATGGTTCCTCAAGTCTGAGGACTACTCCCCTACTATCGGAACTGGGGAAATCGAATCATACCCCCCAAGCCTCCAAGGCTTGCATATGATGATCCCCGCGAGTCAATCCAGTCGGCTCGACCCCAGTCGACCAACCCATCAAGATCGTGTAGGCGTCCCACGCCTGTCGCCGATGAAACACGACACTCATCCAATGAACACGACTCTTGACGCAAGTCTCAATAGGACTCTCGATGCCCTGTCTCGAGGTCCTCGACTTGGAACGTTTCAGACCCAACTCTTAATCAGTTGGTTTCATGACCACCATCCAATGCGTGGCCCAACTGCACGAGTTGTTAACTATGGTATGTGGGCTTTGTTGCGATATAAGTTAAACACCGTTTTAACAAATGTAAGATGAGCGCAACAAAGAAGGTACCATTGGTGATGAACACTCATCTTATTCATCACATAATAATATTACATTTACATCAAGTTGTCAGATAGGTTACAAATCGCCAAACCTATTGGCTTTCTGGTCACCTATTCTAACAATCTCCCACTTGACCTAAAGCCAATCACCCATTGACCTCGATCCTCTTATTCAAATGGTGAGTATGGGCAACTTGCGACATGGGCTTAGCAAGTGGATCTGCTATGTTTTCTGCGGAGCTGACTCGGTCCAACCGAACGTCACTCGTGCTATCCATCTTTCTAAGTAGATGGCAGCGTCTAAGAATATGCTTGGATCGTGATGAGATCTCGGTTCCTTTGCTAGCGCTATCGCCCGGTTGTTATCATAAAAGATAATTACAGGCTTAGCAATGCTAGGTACTACATCCAACCCTTGGATGTAACTCATCAACCAAACCACTCCTTAGCAGCTTCCAAAGCCGCTATGTATTCAAAACTCTATGGTGGAGTCCGCCGTTGTAGCTCGCTTGGACCCTTCCAAGTAACCACGCCAACATTTAGTCCAAATACAAAACCATACTGAGACTTGGCATCATCGTCATCCGACTGGAAGCTAGCGTAGCTATAGCCTTCCAGTATCAACTCTCCACCGCCGTAGATCAAGAACATGTCCTTAGTCCTTTTCAGGTACTTTAGGATAGTCTTGACTGCACTCCTGTGTGCCTCCCTGGCACACGACTGATATCGGCTAGTTACGCTCAAAGCGAAAGCTACATCAGGTCTAGTGCACTGAACAACATACTGTATGCCGCCTACGGCTGAAGCATAAGGGATGTCCAACATCCTTTTAAGCTCCTCATCAGTCTTAGGAGACTGCTTCTTGGATAACTTAATTCCATGCCTCATAGGAAGGAATCCTCGTTTTGAGTTCTCCATCTTGAATCTCTTCAAGACTTTCTCAATGTACGAGGACTGGACCATCCCTAACATCCTTTTAGATCTATCCCTGTAGATCTTGATGCCAAGGATGTAGGATGCCTCGCCCATATCCTTCATGGAGAATTGCGTTGATATCCAAGCTTTAGTGGTACCCAACATCTTAGCGTCATTCCCAATGAGCAAGATGCCATCCACGTAAAGCACCAGAAACGCAACTGAGCTCCCACTGATCTTCTTGTATACACAAGGATCGTACTCGTTCTTGATGAAATCATATCCCCGTATGACTTCATCAAAACGTATGTTCCAGCTTCGGGAAGCTTATTTGAGGCCATAGATGGACCTTTGGAGACGGCAGACCTTCTGCTCTTCTCCAACAGTTGGGAAACCTTCCGGCTGATCCATATAGATCTCTTCCTCTACGAAACCGTTGAGGAAAGCCGTTTTCACGTCCATCTGCCATATTTCATAGTCATACCATGCTGCTACGGCAAGCAGTATCCGAATGGACTTGGCCATTGCTACGGGCGAGTAGGTTTCCTCAAAATCGACCCCGGGTCGTTGAGTGTAACCTTTCGCCACAAGCCTGGCTTTGAAGGTTGTAACCTCCCCGTCAGCTCCAAGCTTACGTTTGTAGACCCATTTACACCTTACGGGTTTAACCCCTTTGGGTGGATCCACTAGGGTCCAAACCTTGTTTGTACCCATCGAGTCCATCTCGGATTTCTTGGCCTCAAGCCACTTGTCCGAATCGATGTCCGACATCGCTTCTCCGTATGTCTTTGGATCATTATCCAACTGACCGGTCAGGCCCAGAAATCCATACCTATCAGGTGCATGGGATACTCTGGCCGACCTACGGAGGACTGGAACAATATCAGTGGGAACCACTGGCTCAGATGTCACTGCCGCCTCATGGGGTACCTCACTTGATTCCTCAAGGAGTACCTCATCGCATCGACTATCCGATGGAAGACCTTTTTCCAAGAACACTGCGTTTCGCGAGACAAAAACCTTTTGCTTGGAGGGATCATAGAAATAATACCCCGCAGTTTCTTTCGGATAGCCGATGAACCTGCATAAATTAGACCTCGAGTCCAGTTTATCTCCCACTAATCTCTTGATATATGCGGGGCAACCCCACACTTTCAAGTATTTGTAGGAGGCAGGCTTGCCATGCCATATCTCATATGGCGTCTGGGACACCTTTTTAGATGGCGCTAAGTTCAAAACTTTGGCCGCCGTCTCAAGAGCGTATCCCCAGAAGGAAAGGGGTAGTTCGGTAAAACTCATCATGGATCGGACCATGTCCAACAAGGTCCGATTCCTCCTTTCAGACACACAAATAAGCTGCGGTGTTCCAGGAGGGGTCCATTGAGAGAGAATCCCATTATCTTTTAGATAATCAGTGAACTCACTGAAAGAAATCGGTGGATCGTCCCGGGAGATTAACGCGAATAGCGGAAGCGCGAAACAGTGCGTAATAAAAATTACAAAGCATAATTAAATGGAATTTAAACTATGCATAATATACATAAACGAATCAAGGGGTGTGCCCTTGATTCTCCCGGGCGTTCGGTGTATCTCATGTTCAATAAAGCACAACATGGAGGCCATAGAATTGAAACCGAAAAAACGAAATTAAGAACCTACCCGGTTGTAGTTTTGTCTTCGTTCGGCTACATGCATTGTTCCCCGTTTTGCACCAAGATCTCAAGAAGAGACCCTCTAAATCATCTCACTCGCTCCACCGGAAAGCAAACAACCCTTGTGCTAGCAAGAAATTATTTTAGGGAGAAGAGACATCGATACACGCTATGAATTAACGCAATCAATGTCTCTTATGTTCTTAACTTGAATAAATCAAGAAGAACAAAGTAATATTCTTGGAGAGTGAAAAATAGGGGTGGACGAATTTGAGAGAGAATTTGAGAGATGAGAGTTGTAGAGAATAGTAGGTGTAAGTGTGTGTTTTTTGAGTTTTTATAGAAGATGGAATTCCTATTCCTTCTCAAACTCTTCCAAAGAGACACACTTTGACTAGGATTTTGACCTAGTCAAATCCTAGTCAAATTAGGCTTTGATTAAGTCAAATTAATCATGGCCCTTCATCTCATCATTCTCTAGATCAAATCTTGTCCATCCATTTTGATGGGCTTTATGGAATGGGCTTTATTTAATTCTAAATTAAATAATCCCATGGACTTTATATTAAAATCCTATTTAATATACTAAGCCCATTAATTAATTAATGGAATGGACTTTATTTAATTCCAAATTAAATAGTCCATGGACTTTATATTAAATCCTATTTAATATACCAAGCCCATTAATTAATTCCATAGAATGAGATTATTTAATTCTAAATTAAATAGTCCCATGGACTTTATATTAAATCCTATTAAATATACCAAGCCCACTAATTAATTAATTCACCCTTTTAATCTAATTAAAAGGAAAGCCCATGCTTTATAAAATTCATAAATCTAATTTATGAACTCAAGCCCGATTATTCCAAATAATACCTCGAGGCTTGAATCTCCAAAAAGTATAATTTAATTCCATTAAATTAAACCTTCTCCCGGAATTAACTCCAAATTAATTCCCTTTCATTTGGTGTAGCGGGTGTGACTCTTTAGGTTCACCTTTCAGCTAGACTTGGACCTACTTTTTGTTATTTCATAACCAAAGTAGTCAGTGGCCATCTAGCAACGGTCCATGGCACTAGAGACTAGGTGAATTTATAGTGTGAACATTTAGGCTCCGAGTTATACGCAGGTGCGGTCCTACCGACGCTCGATACGTACGGGTACGGTCCTACTGTCGCCTGTCTCCCGGCCTTTAGTCTAGGGGTCGGTTCCCATCGTTGACTAGGCAACTATGCATAATGCTCGAGATAGGTTTAACTCGACGTGGGAAATCCTTTCCCGCTACATCAAGTGCTATGGCCATAGACTTTATGAGTCTAAACCATCTCCGAGCGCATAGGAGATCTTGCTGTCATATCCTTTGACAGGGGACAGATCCTATCTTGGAATACACCGTTCTTACATACTCCGATTGCACTGGACGAGGCTTATGATGACCATGTAATGTAATCGGTCAAATTTCACCAGATCCAAGATACAACCTTAGTATGTAGGGGACTGCCGTGATCCTCAAGTCCGAGGACTAATCCCGTACTATCGGAACCGGGAATACGAGTCATACCGACCAAGCCCGAGTGGCTTCCATATGACGATTCCCGCGAGTCACCTCAGTCGGCCGCTCCTCAGCAGGCCGACCCACTAACACTGCTTAGACGATCCTCGTCACCCGTCGATGAAACACGACAGCAGATGCTTAGTGCAAGTCTCAAATAGGATTCTCGATGCCCTGTCTCGAGATTCCTTTGACTTGGAGTATTTCAGACTGATTCGGCGAAACTGATTTCATGAACCTACCTCCAAGCGTAGTTCCAATTTCCCGAAATGTTATTTCAGTCTGCGGGCGTTTGTTGTGACATCGTAACGATGCAAGAAGTAAGTACAACAAACTCATGCCTATGAATCCTTACTGCATTCATTAACATAATATTACTTGTTCACAGATTGACGAATGGTTCTCAGAACAGCCAATACCATTGACTTTCTGGTCACCTATTCTAACACTCACCACTCAAATACTCTCCACCTCGGTCCGACCGAAGGGCTTTGATCTTTCGACCGGTTTGGTTCTCTACTTCAAGTCTGTATTCCTTAAACCTTCCAAAGGCTTCAGACTTGTACCTCATCAGGTAAACATAACCATACCATGAGTGATCATCGGTAAAGGTTATAAAGTACAAGTACCCACCTCTAGCCTGAGTATTTAGTGGACCACAGATATCTGTATGGATCAAATCCAACAGACCACTGGCTAGCGTACTTTGTCCAACAAAGGGTTTCTTGGTCATCTTTCCCTTTAGACAGGATTCGCAGGTCGGTAGGTTGTCCAAATCGTCTATTTATAGAATCTTTGAGTCCACCAACCTTCATAATCCAATTAGACTGTTGAAGTATGTACAGACCGTTGACCAATGTACCAAGCAAATGAGAAATACCATCTTTGATAATGAAAAAACCGTTTTTATTGATGGTAAATTCATATCCCTCCTTATCAGGGACAGGGATGGAAACAATGTTTTTAATCATGCTAGGTACATAGAAACAGTCGTTCAGTACAATCCTAACATGACTACTAATGGCTAACTCTAGTGATCCTACGGCCTCCGCAGCAACGGCCTTGCCATTGCCTAGCCTCAGGATCATCTCATCCTTGGTTAGCCTTCTGCTTCTTTGCAGTGCCTGCAAATCATTGCAGATGTGAGCACCACACCCGATATCCAATACCCATGAAGCAGAATTAGTAATCATATTAACTTCAACCACAAACACACCTGGGTTGGAGAGGAGTTGTGGGCACTCCCTCTTCCAATGCCCTTTCCCTTGGCAATGCATGCAGACATCATTTGCCTTGGACCGCTGAGAACCACGGGCCTTCCCTTTCCCTTTGCTCTGTCCAACCGGAGCAACAGGGACGCCCGTAGCACGAGCAAGGGCCGCAACCGTCTTCCCTTAGCCCTTCTTCCTCTTCCAGCGTCCGGCCCTCTTGCCATTCGCCTTGGAGGTTGAAGCCTCTCCTATCAATACCGCCGGCGCCGACTTGTGGGTCGTTGCCTCGTATTGGACCAGCATGTTGATCAACTCATGAATAGACTTCTCAAGTCCGTTCATGTTGTAGTTTACAACAAAAGGGTCAAATGATGGAGGAAGCGACTGGAGGATCACGTCAATGTACGTGTCATTGTTAAGCCCAGCTTTAAGGTCCTCGAGTTTCTCCACTAGGGAGAGCATCTTGACCCCATGACTCTGTACAGACGCTCTTTCAGTGAGCTTGGTGCCAAAGAATGCTTTTGTGGCGGCATATCTAATATGCCTATCCGGAACCGCATAAACCTCGTTCATGCGGAGCATTATGGCGGAGACGTTGTCCAGCCTCTCATACTGCTTCTGGATGTCGTTAGACATCGAAGCCAGTATGATACTGCGTACTTTCCGGTTGTCCTCATGCCATTTTTTTAACGTCAAACGTTCTTCAGGCGTGGACCCCTCTGGTAAGTCGCTCGGTGGCGGCTCGTCCAAGACGTAGCCTTGGTTCTCGAAACCGAGGACAATCCTCAGGTTTCTCAGCCAGTCCGAATAGTTCGTTCCGTTGAATTTGTTAGTCTCAAGAATCATAGTTAATGGGTTCTTAGACATATCTACATTAATGAAAATGTAAAGCAGAAATTAGCAGATGATGGTAATATTATTGTTCAAGTTGAAGACTTGGTCTTTTAGTCTTTAACCCTCCCACTATTTAAACGAAAGTCCGCCACTCTCAAGCGGAGTTTCGGGAAACCATTTCCTAGTGGGCTTGGGATCCACAAGCGCAATCTCCATGCCCCGCTTTTACGATTCACATGAAGAAGACCTTGTGGGAGATATCCAATATCATTCTCATCCAATGAGATTCCCAAGATATTTTTGCCTCACCTATTCACATGGTCCCGAGGACTCCAAGCGAACCATGTTACTCAGTGTTGGGCCCGACCCATCAACCAAATCATGCCTCAAACTGTCGCCCCCCACGACTCGTGAGACAGGAAAACAACGAGCGCAGTCTTTTTGTTCAAAACAACAGTGCAGCTTTCCCTTATTCCAAGTGTGCCACGACTCGTGAGACCACACTTGGGTAGTGGTAGCTTCCTCACCACATTGCTGTGGATGGAAGGCTCGGACAGACCAAAATACCATTTTGATCCAAGTCCGTTCTGGGCCTAATATTTAATTTGGTCCAACCAAATGAGAGTTTAAGTGTGACCGAGACGTCATCACATTATGGTGTTTTAGCATGCATAAATATCCAATATTTAAAGCGATAAATAAAAAACGCCGCATGCATAAAAACATAGCATACCCCTGTTAGGATGATCACAAGCCCAACCTATGCGACCCACTGAGCCTGCAGTGAGTCTATGATCTGTCTAGGGTGGTCCTAATTATTACAATAATAATAAACCCATTGTCATTCCAATGGGCCTTGAAGTGCTTCCTGTTTCACGCCTTGATGCTTCTCCTTGTGGTCTCCGACTCCAATTGCTTGTTAAAAGTAAAACCTCACCAATCCTATCTACTCTCATTACAACTGAAAGTAATACATCGGTAATAAAGAAAACAAGCCTTAACATCATGAGGCTGAAAATACGGGAGATGATAGTCCCAAGAACAAGAGGCACACAGGCCCCACCCAACAGAAAATAAATGATCATACATTCATCCATACATAAGGTCTAGGGCTCTTGTGATCATCGCATGTTGATTCCATCAACACACATAACATAATTATTCCAAATAATCATGCATAAATAACCAATGGATATTCCAAATACCCAAGTGATGTCCAACATCACAAAAGCATAAATATACAAATAATATGCAAAATTCAAATTTTAAATTTAATGGACATTTTAAACAATGCATCCAATGCATGTATTAATCCCAAATTAATTAAGCAAATTTAATTCAAGGAATAATCCAATTATCCCAAAATCAAAAATGCAAAATTAACATATTTTCAGAATATCGTGCAGAAAATACAGAAAATTAAATTTTCCGGAAAAAGTCGAAAAACGGCACAAAACGTCCCAGCCGTTGTGCTGGCCGGCCGCCCGCGCGCACAGGGCAGCGGGCGCGCGCCCAGGCAGCAAGGCGCGCTCTGTGCCGCGCGCTGGCAGCGGCCGGCTGCGCACATCGCGCTCGCGCGCCCCTGCACGCGCGCAAGCGCCCCCCTGTGCGTGGCCGCTGCCGACCGATCCCAAATTTTATTTATTTATTTTTTTTTCAAAACTGTTTCAGCAGCACAATAATAATATTATTCTGAAAATAAGCATGCAATTTTAGATCCAATCTAACAAAATTAAGCATGCCAAAAGTCCATTAAATCCAAACAATTGAATCATCATATTATTCATATATTTATGTAATCTAACATGCCAATAAAGCTATTTAAAAGCAAGTAGATCATGCCAAACACATAGATCTATGCCCCTTACATCGAACCTGGCTCTGATACCACTTGAAGGACAAGCGGAACCGCCCGGGAGCGCGAGCGGAAGCGAGGAAGCGAGAAATCATGCACAAATTTAAATCTAATTTAAATATGCGAATTCCAAGGGGTGTAACCTTGGGTGCTCAACCGGGCATTCGATGTAGGATGTGTAAATATTAAAAACATATATTTAAGCACATAGGGCATAGATATATAAATGAAATCAATCAAAGCGTAATAAACCGTTACCTTTGATTGTTTAGCGTATGCTCCCCGCTACTTGCGTTGTTCCTTCTCTGGAATGCTCACAAAATCCAAACGTATGGATTCTCCAAAGGTGATCCACACCACACCGGAAGAAACACACGTTCTTCTTGCTAGAAAAGAACGGGTTTAGGAAGGAATCGGTTTAAGAGAAAAAACACTATGAATTAGTGTTCTCTTAAACTTACTTTGTTCTTCTTCTTGATTCAAAATTAAGTGAAGAACACAAGTGTAAGAGAGGGAGAGAGCACGAAAATTGAGAGAGAGGAGAGGATTTTTGTCTTCTCTTTTTCCTAGAAAAAGATGAATAATGAATCACTTATGCTTGGTGTTGTATATTCTAATTTATATACATAATTAATGTGATTATTGGAATGTGTCTAGGTTCATCCAAGGATGTCTAGATTCATTCCAATCAATCACCATCAATTCTTCAATCAAGCCTACCAAAATTTATGGTATGATCAAATCATACTAAAAGGGAGAGCTTGATTGGAGTTGATTTGTCTCTTTCCAAAAGAGACAAGTCAACATACCACCTAGCATGCGACATGGCTGATTTTTCTTCTTCCAAGGGAGCATGTCGGCCATGTTTAATTAAGGGAAGAAGTCCAACTTCTTCCTATTCTAAATTAGGAATTATTTCTCCTCTAGGGTATAATTTAACGGACCGGGTTTTATCGTAATCCAATTACGACGAACCCAATATTAAATCCAATTTAATGTCCACTTAAATTATTCCCGTTGATCTTTTAATCCAATCAAAAGATCCAACGTCTCAACATCTCAACTTTCCATATTTAATCGAAAATCCAATTTACCGATTAAATGAAAGCCCGATACAATATCGGCCCATCCATCCAATGGACTTTCCCTTAAGTAATCCAATTACTTATTTTATCCTTCGAGATTGACTCCAAGCCGATCTCTCAACCTCCTCGGTGATTTGTGTGTGACCCTTTAGGTTCACCCTCAGCTAGACTTGGGCCCCTGTCCCACAAGGGCTCGTTACCATGGGTGGCCGTCTAGCAACGGTCCATGGCACTAGAGACTAGGTGAATTGGCGTGAACATTTAGGCGCCGATTCCGTACGGGTACGATCCTTCTGTCTACCGTCTCCCGGCCTTAGTCTAGGGTATGGAATTGGGCGTTGGTTCCCATCCTTGACTAGACATCTATGCTTAATACTCGAGACCACGTATGCTTCATTGCGTCGACACAGGAAACCATTCCCTGTTCGACCAACCACTGTGGCCACAGCTTAAAACAGCATGAACGTGTCTCCGAGTGCATAAGAGATACCTCTGTCACATACTGACAGGGGACGGATCCTCTTCTTGGAATCCACCGTCCTCGCTACACATTCCGACTGCACTGGACAAGGCTTATGATAATCATCTTACAGAATGATTACCTCTCGCCAGATCCAAGATACAACCGTCCTGTGCACGCGACTGCCATGATTCCTCAAGTCTACAGGATTACTCCCGTACTATCGGAACTGGGGAAAACCAATCATACCGACCAAGCCTCCAAGGCTTCCATATGATGATCCCCGTGAGTCAGTCCAGTCGGCTCGACCCCAGTCGACCAACCCAGCAAGATCGTGCAGGCATCCCACGCCTATCACCGATGAAATACGACACTCATCCAATGAACACGACTCTTGACGCAAGTCTCAATAGGACTCTCGATGCCCTGTCTCGAGGTCCTCGATTTTGGAACGTTTCAGACCCAACTCTTAATCAGTTGGTTTCATGACCACCATCCAATGCGTGGCCCAACTGCACGAGTTGTTAACTATGGTATGTGGGCTTTGTTGCGATATAAGTTAAACACCGTTTTAACAAATGTAAGATGAGCGCAACAAAGAAGGTACCATTGGTGATGAACACTCATCTTATTCATCACATAATAATATTACAGTTACATCAAGTTGTTAGATAGGTTACAAATCGCCAAACCTATTGGCTTTCTGGTCACCTATTCTAACAAGTGGACCCTTCGGTCATTTTAGTTCCAAAGAACTCCTTCATCGTGACATACCTAGTATGTCGGTCCGGGACTGTATAGCAATCCTTCAGGTGAGCCATAATAGAAGGGACACCATCTAGCCTCTCATTCTACTTCTGAATCTCATTCATCATAGAGGCAAGTATGATGCTACGGACTCTCCGGTTATCCTGATGGCAAGTCTCAAACGTCTTACATTCCTCTGGCTTGGATCCTGCCTGCAAGGTTTGAGGAAACGGCTTGTCGATGATATAGCCTTGGTTCTCGTAATCGAGGACTATCCTCAGATTGCGCAAGTAGTCGTTGTGATTGGTTCCATTAAACTTGTTTGTCTAAAGTATGGTTGATAATGGGTTCTTAGACATTTTAAATCTATATTTAAAAACAGAACTTCAATCAGCAGAATTAAAATAAAAGGTTTTAATAAAAAATTAAAGACTTGGACTTTCAGTCATTTAATTATCCCACTATTTCTATGAAAACACAACAGTCTCAAACGTTGTTTTTGGGAAATTCCTTTCATACTTGGCTCGGGATCCATAGCGATACCTTCCATGCCCGACTTTTACAATTCACATGGAAAAACAAGCTGTGGGAGGTATTCCATACCATTCTCATTCCACAAGATTCCCAAGATAATTGCCTCAGCCTTTTACGTGATCCCAAGGACTCCTAGCAAATCACATTATTTGGATGTTAGACTCGACCCAATCAACCGATTCATAGACTCATTGCTACCCCCACGACTCGTGAGACAGGCAACAGGAGTGTACTCTTCGTTCAAGACAAAGTGCAACTTTTTTTAAGAAAGATAGTCGTGCCACGACTCGTGAGACCACACTATCGACTGAAACTAGCTTCCTCACTTTGCCATGGATGGAAGGCATGGACAAACTCCTAGAGTCCTAGTCCATTTATTAAAGGTCTAATCAACTTGGTCCAACCAAGTGAGAGTTTAATGACCTAGATCTCATACATATATACACTAATCCATAATGCATTATAAAGATTTGCATCCCATAGCAAACAATACGATAAATAAACCATTCATTCACCATAAGAGCCACACGCAAAATTAAAGCCTAGCACGCCCCTGTTGGATGATCACAAGCCCAAATCCTATACGACCCACTTAGCTCGCAGCGGATCTATGGTCAATCTAGGGTCGGTCCTACACTATTACAATTAATAATAGCCACCCATCAACACACTGATGGGCCTTGCCTCCTTCTCCGCCGGTCCTCCATGGAAATCCTTGGATTCTCCTTTCTGGGTTCTCCTTTCTGGGCCATCCTTCATCTCCACCATGGAAATAAAAACAAAGTACTACCTCACCACGATACTACTCTCATTACAAATTTAATAAGAAACCCCAGCGAAAACCCGAGAGGAGTACAATTGGAGGGAGATAGAAAGCTTTATTATTCCAAGGCAACCAGAAAAGAGGAAAAGAAAATAAAAAAGGCACACGTGCCCAACATAAAATGAAACCATACATTCACTCTAGGGCTTGTGATCATCCATTCTCAATCAACGCACATAATTCATGATATCCAATCATATAATTCATGCACATAAGCCATGATATCCAATCATATAATTCATAAAAGAATCATGAGAATAAGGTATACATGTAAACTTGGTGTAACATTGGCAATCCTGTTCTTGTTCGGAAAACCTTTCCTCATCATTCAAAATAGTGAGATTTTGACGTTCTAAACCAAACAAAATAAAACACCTTTCTAAACAGTGTCTTCAAAAACATGCAAAATAAATAAAAAAATTTTCCTAAAATATTCTAAAAATTAAAGAAGCAAGATAACCACCGGAACGGCCAAGGGCCACCGCTGCGCACGGCGGCCTGCCAGGGATGGTGGGCTGGCAGGCCTTGGCTACAGCCTGCGCGCAGGCCCTGGCTTGCATGCGCACGCGCCTGGCCGCACCCCTGCACTCGCAGCTGCGGGCGGGCACTACGTGTGCATGCTGTCGGGCAGCCGCGCACAGGCGCCCCTGCTTGTGCACGCTGTCTTGCCGCACAGCCCCTCAGCGCGCGCATGCAAATCGGGCTCGCCTGCAGGGCGCGCACGCGTATGCTCCGTTTGTTGCCTGTGCACGCTGCCCTTCGGGCTCCCATGCGGGCATGCGTGGCCTGTCTGGCAGCGCCTGCTGCTGTCTGCGCGGCTGACCGTGCGGACGCGCAAAGGCTCCCCTGCCTGCGAGCACGCCTAGCCGTGCGCACTGCGCGTGCGGTCAGCCGTTGGCTGCCGGGTATGCTGTTTCTTGTTCCGTTTTATAATTTCTGCACCAATTTCCAAGAAACAAAGAAATATTAAGAACACCACGAACTCATGTATGTAAACGACATGAAAATGACATGCTCGAAAAATATAAATCAAGAAACACGTAAATCATGCTTTTACACACATAAAACCCTAGGCCTGTACACTGAACTAGGCTCGGATACCACTAAAAGCCTATGGTAGGCGTGTGGATCGTCCTAGGAGGAGCGTGAATACAGAAGCGCAATATAAAATAGAATTGCAAAAATTTAAAGCAAGCATAAACATGAATTAAAATATCACGTTCAAGGGGTGTTCCCTTGAACCTCCCGGGCATTCGATGTATCTCATAACTAAAATAAAGAACATACAAATCATGGAGGCCATAGGGTTGTAGAAATCAAAAATAGCAAAATGTAGTAACCTACCCAATTGTCGTTTTGTCTTAAAACCCGCTACTTACGTTGTTCCCGTTCTACACCAAGATCTCGAATTGAGACCCTCTAAATCGTACACGCAATCCGCCCACGTATCTTGATTCCCGTGCTAGCGAAAAATCAAGTGTATTTAATTTAGAGAGGATGGACCAACCAAACGTTATGAATTAATGTGATCAATCCTTCTTAGGTTCAATTGTATGAAACAAAAGAACAAAATTAATTCTTGGGAAAAAAGGGGGAACTGGACAAGCCTTAAGGGAGAGATGACAGAGGTGTGTGTATGTGTGTGTGTTTCTTGGATTCTCATCATCCTTTCTAAAGTGAAACCCTAAGAGTATTTATAGAGGAGGAATCCTATTCCTCTTCAAACTCCAACTTTAGAATTTTAATTTGACTAGGATTTTGACCTAGTCAAGCTAGGTCTTGAATTGGTCAAACCAATCCTATCCATTCATCTCTCCCTTTAATCTCAACCATCCATTGATTTGATGGAATATTTAAATAACCCATGGGGCTATAAATAAATAAAATAAATAATAATATTTATTTTAAGCCCACATAATTAATTCCAATAAATAAAATTTATTTATTTAGTTAATTGGCTTCCCAAGAGAAAGAGAACCGACTAAATCAAATTTAATCGTCCTACCTCTCCAAATCTAATTCCAAATTAAATACCTTATGTGTGCGAATTGTGTGTGACTCTTTAGGTTCACCCTCATCTAGACTTGGATGAATTCCCAACCATTCTATGACAGGAATTCATCCGTTACCATCGGTGGCTGTCTAGCAACGGTCCATGGCATTAGAGACTAGGTGAATGTACTTGGGGTGAACATTTAGGCTCTACAATACTTTTCCCTTCCATCTTCAATCTCACCACTTAGAGTCTAGGGCATGGAAACGTAGGTGCCAATCTTAGACCTAAGCTTTGCCTCGTCCTTACTAAACGTCACCGGGGTCCTACTGAAGGACAAGCGGATCCGCCTGGGAGCGCGAGCGGAAGCGAGAAAGCGAGAAATGGTGTGTAAATTTAAATCAAATTTAAATAAACGAATCCCAAGGGGTGTACCCTTGAGTGCTCAACCGGACGTTCGATGTAGAATGTGTAAATATTGGAAACATATATTTAAACACATAGGGGATAGATGTATATTAAATCAATCAAAGCATAGTAAAACCATTACCTTTGATTGTTTAGCGTATGCTCCCGGCTACTAGCGTTGTTCCTTCTCCGGAATGCTCAAGAAATCCAAACGTATGGATTCTCCAAAGGTGATCCACACCACACCGGATGAAACGCACGTTCTTGTTGCTAGAAAAGAACGGGTTTAAGAAGAAATCGGTTTAAGAGAAGAACACTATGAATTAGTGCTCTCTTAAACTTACTTTGTTCTTCTTCTTGATTCAAAATCTAGTGAAGAACACAAGTGTAAGAGAGGGAGAGAAGACGGGAGTTGAGAGAGAGGAGAGAGGATCCGAAAATTGTCTTCTATTTTTCCTAGAAAAAGATGAATAATGAATCACTTATGCTTGGTGTTGTATATTCTAATATATATACATAATTAATGTGATTAATGGATGTGTCTAGGTTCATCCAAGGATGTCTAGATTCATTCCAATCAATCACCATCAATTCTTCAATCAAGCCCACAAAAATTTATGGTATGATCAAATCATACCAAAAGGGAAGAGCTTGATTGGAGTTGATTTGTCTCTTTCCAAAAGAGATAAGTCAACATACCACCTAGCATGAAACATGGCTGATTTTGCTTTCTCCAAGGGAGCATGTCGGCCATGTTTAATTAAGGGAAGAAGTCCAACTTCTTCCTATTTCAAAATAGGAATTATTTCTCCTCTCGGGTATAATTTAACGGACGGGGTTTATCGTAATCCAATTATGACGAACCCAATATTAAATCCAATTTAATGTCCATTTAAATTATTCTCATTGATCTTTTAATCCAATTAAAAGATCCAACGTCTCAACGTCTCAACTTTCCATATTTAATCGAAAATCCAATTTACCGATTAAATGAAAGCCCGATACAATATCGGCCCATCCATCCAATAGACTTTCCCTTAAGTAATCCAATTACTTATTTATCCTTCGAGATTTACTCCAAGTCGATCTCTCAACCTCCTCGGTGATTTGTGTGTAACCCTTTAGGTTCACCCTCAGCTAGACTTGGGCCCGTGTCCCACAAGGGCCCGTTACCATGGGTGGCCATCTAGCAACGGTCCATGGCACTAGAGACTAGGTGAATTGGCGTGAACATTTAGGCGCTGATTCCGTACGGGTATGATCCTTCCGTCTACCGTCTCCCGACCTTAGTCTAGGGTATGGAATTGGGCGTCGGTTCCCATCCTCGACTAGGCATCTATGCTTAATACTCGAGACCACATATGCTTCATTGCGTCGACACATGAAACCATTCCCTGTTCGACCAACCACAGTGGCCATAACTTTAAACAGCATGAACGTGTCTCCGAGTGCATAGGAGATACCTCTGTCACATACTGACAGGGGACGGATCCTCTTCTTGGAATCCACCGTCCTCGCTACACATTCCGACTGCATTAGACAAGGCTTATGATAATCATCTTACAGAATGATTACCTCTCGCCAGATCCAAGATACAGCCGTCCTGTGCACGCGACTGCCATGATTCCTCAAGTCTGAGGATTACTCCCGTACTATCGGAATCGGAGAAAACCAATCATACCGACCAAGCCTCCAAGCCTTCCATATGATGATCCCCGCGAGTCAGTCCAGTCGGCTCGACCCCAGTCGACCAACCCATCAAGATCGTGTAGGCGTCCCACGCCTGTCGCTGATGAAACACGGCACTCATCCAATGAACACGATTCTTGACGCAAGTCTCAATATGACTCTCGATGCCCTGTGTCGAGGTCCTCGACTTGGAACGTTTCAAACCCAATTCTTAATCAGTTGGTTTCATGACCACCATCCAATCCGTGGCCCAACTGCACGAGTTGTTATCCATGGTCTGTGGGCTTTGTTGCGATATAAGTTAAACACCATTTTAAAAAATGTAAGATGAGCGCAACAAAGAAGGTACCATTGGTGATGAACACTCATCTTATTCATCACATAATAATATTATATTTACATCAAGTTGTCAGATAGGTTACAATCGCCAAACCTATTCGCTTTCTGGTCACCTATTCTAACAGAAAGATTGGGGATCGTCCCGAAAAATAGCGCGAATGCGGAAGCGCGGTATAAAAATTAAATACAAAAATTAAAACATGCTTTTAATAAAATAAAAGAACACATTCAAGGGGTGTACCCTTGATGTTCCCGGGCGTTTGGTGTATCTCATGAATCAAATAGCATGAAAGAAATCATGGAGGCCATAGGATTAAAAATAAAGAGAAACAAAAATTTAAACCGGAACCTACCGATTGTCGTTTTTATCTTCTAACCGGTACTCGCGTTGTTCCCCGATTTGCTCCAAGTCTCGTCTGTGAGACCCTCCAGACAGTAACACGCAATCCACCCATGTATCTTGCATGTGGTGCTAGCGAATGAACAAGTATTTTTGGAGAGAATGAATTAATCACACGTTATTAATTAACGGTATTAATTCTCCTAAGTTCAATTGTTCCAAGAACAAAAGAACAGGAAATTATTTTCTTGTTGTGAGAGAGAGAGGGCGGACGAGTAGGGAGAGGGGAGAGAGCCGAGTGTGTGTGTATGTGTGTGTGTGTGTGTGTGTGTTGGAATATCATCACATATTCTAACACTTCATGGAGAATTACGTTAACAACCAAGCTTTAGTGGTACCCAACATCTTAGCATCATTCCCAATGAGCAAGATGTCATCCACATAAAGCACCAGAAACACAACTGAGCTCCCACTGATCTTCTTGTATACACAAGGATCGGACTCGTTCTTGATGAAATCATATGCCCGTATAACTTCATCAAAACATATGTTCCAGCTATGGGAAGCTTGTTGGAGGCCATAGATGGACCTTTGGAGACGACAGACCTTCTGCTCTTCTCCAACAATTGTGAAACCTTCTGGCTGATCCATATAGATGTCTTCCTCTACGAAATCGTTGAGGAAGGCCGTTTTCACGTCCATCTGCCATATTTTATAGTCATACCATGTTGCTATGGCAAGCAGTGTCCAAATGGACTTAGCCATTGCTACAGGCGAGTAGGTTTCCTCAAAATTGACCCCGGGTCGCTGAGTGTAACCTTTCGCCACAAGCCTGGATTTGAAGGTTGTAACCTCCCCGTCAGCTCCAAGCATGGCTGATTTTAGCTTCCTCCAAGGGAGCATTTCGGCTATGCTCAATAAGGGAAGAAGTCCAACTTCTTCCTAGTCCAAAATAGGAATTATTTCTCCTCTCGGGTCAAAATTTAATGGACCGGATTTTATCGTAATCCAATTATAACGAACCAAAAATTAAATCTAATTTAATGTCCACTTAAATTATTCCCGTTGGTCTTTTAATCCAATCAAAAGATCCAACATCTCTAATTTCCATAATTAATCGATAAATCCAATTTACCGATTAAACGAGTGCCCGTTACAATACCGGGCTGTCCATCCAATGGAGCATCCCTTAAATAATCCAATTACTTATTTATCCTTCGAGATTGGCTCCAAGTCAATCTCTCAACCTTTTCGGTGATTTGTGTGTGACCCTTTAGGTTCACCCTCAGCGAGACTTGGGCCCGTGTCCCACAAGGGCCCGTTACCATGGGTGGCCGTCTAGCAACGGTCCATGGCACTAGAGACTAGATGAATGTTGGCATGATATTTAGGCGCCAATTTCATACGGGTATGGTCCTTCCGTCTACAATCTCCCGGCCTTAGTCTAGGGTATAGAATTGGGTGTTGGTTCCCATCCTTGACTAGGAATCTATGCTTAATACTCGAGACTACGTATGCTTCATTGCGTCGACACAGTAAAACCATTCCCTGTTCGACCAACCACTGTGGCCACAACTTTAAACAACATGAACGTGTCTCTGAGTGCATAGGAGATACCTCTGTCACATACTGACAGGGGACGGATCCTTTTCTTGGAATCCACTGTCCTCGCTACACATTCTGACTGCACTGGACAAGGCTTATAATGATCATCTTACAGAATGATCACCTCTCACCAGATCCAAGATACAACCATCCTGTGCACGTAACTGCCATGGTTCCTCAAGTCTGAGGACTACTCCCCTACTATCGGAACTGGGGAAATCGAATCATACCCCCCAAGCCTCCAAGGCTTCGATATGATGATCCCTGCGAGTCTGTCCAGTTGGCTCAACCCCAGTCGACCAACCTATCAAGATCGTGTAGGCATCCCATACCTGTCGCCGATGAAACACGACACTCATCCAATGAACACGACTGTTGATGCAAGTCTCAATAGGACTCTCGATGCCCTGTCTCGAGGTCCTCGACTTAGAACATTTTAGACCCAAGTCTTAATCAGTTGGTTTCATGACCACCATCCAATGCGTGGCCTAGCTGCATAAGTTGTAAACCGTGGTCTGTGGGCTTTGTTGCGATATAAGTAAAACACCATTTTAACATATGTAAAATGAGCGCAACAAAGTAGACACCAATAGTGATGAACACTCATTTATTCATCACATAATAATATTACATTTACATCAAGTTTTGAAATAGGTTACAAATCGCCGAACCTATTGGCTTTCTAGTCACCTATTCTAAAAGGGTCTTCCATATGAAGGTTCCCGCGAGTCACCTCAGTCAGCTGCCACCTAGCTGGCTGACCCACTAACACTGCATTGATGAGCCTCGTCACTTGTCGATGAAACACGACAGCAGACGCTTAGTGCAAGTCTCAAATGGATTCTCGATACCCTATCTCGAGATTCCCGAAATGTGATTTGAGTCTGTGGGCTTTGTTTTTGCAGTGAACAGTTATAATAAAGCAGTAAAGTGAACACAGACAATGTATAATCCAAATTAATATCACTTTCTTATTCATTATAATCTATTAAAACTCTGAAATTGTTCAGACATAGGTTACATTAGCCTAATCAGATCGGCTTCATGGTCACCTATTCTAATATTGGGTATCCGAAAGAAATTGCAGGGTATTATTTCTATGATCCCTCCGAGCAAAAGGTTTTTATCTCGCGAAACGCAGTGTTCTTGGAAAAGGGTTTTCCATCGGATAGTCGACGCGATGAGGTACTCCTTGAGGAATCAAGTGAGGTACCCCATGAGGTGGTAGTGACATATGAGCCAGTTCCCACTCATAATGTTGCAGTCCTCCGCAGGTCGGCTAGAGTATCCCAACCACCTGATAAGTATGGATTTCTAGGCCTGACCGTTCAGTTGGATAATGATGCAAAGATGTACGTAGAAGCGATGCGGAATATCGATTCGGAAAAGTGGCTTAAGGCCATGAACTCCGAGATGGACTCAATGGGTGCAAACCAGGTATGGACCCTAGTTGACTCACCCAAAGGGGTAAAACCCGTAGGGTGTAAATGGGTTTACAAATGTAAGCGTGGAGCTAATGGGGAGGTTACAACCTTCAAAGTCAGGCTTGTTGTGAAGGGTTACACTCAACGACCCAGGGTCGATTATGAGGAAACCTACTCACCTGTAACAATGGCTAAGTCCATTCGGATATTGCTTGCCAAAGCAGCATTATATGACTATGAAATTTGGCAGATAGACGTGAAAACCGCCTTCCTCAACAGTTTCGTACAGGAAGAGATCTATATGGATCAACCGGATAGTTTCACATATGTTGGAGAAGAGCAGAAGGTCTATCGTCTCCAATGGTCCATCTATGGCCTTAAACAAGCTTCACGAAGCTGGAACGTACGTTTTGACGAAGTCATACAGGGATATGATTTCATCAAGAACGAGTCCGATCCTTGTGTATACAAGAACATCAGTGGGAGCTTAGTTGCGTTTCTGGTGCTTTACGTGGATAACATCTTGCTCATTGGGAATGATACTAAGATGTTGGGAACCACTAAAGCTTGGTTGTCAACATAATTTTCCATGAAGGATATAGGCGAGGCATCTACATCCTTGGCATCAAGATCTACAGGTATAGATCTAGAAGGATGTTGGGAATGGCCCAATTCTCGTACATTGAGAAAGTCTTGAAGAGATTCAAGATGGAGAACTCAAAACGAAGATTCCTTCCTATGAGACATAGAATTAAGTTATCCAAGAAGCAGTCTCCTAAGACTGATGAGCAGCTTAAATGGATGTTGACATCCCCTATGCTTCAGTCGTACGCAGCATTCAGTACGATGTCCAGTGCACTAGACCTGATGTGGCTTTCGCTTTAAGCGTGACTAGTTCATATTAGTCATGTGCCAGGGATGTTAGAATAGGTGACCAGAAAGTCAATGGTATTGGCTGTTCTGAGAACCATTCGTCAATCTGTGAATGAGTAATATTATGTTAATGAATGTAGTAAGGATTCATAGGCATGAGTTTGCTGTACTTACTGCTTGCATCGTTACGATGTCACAACAAACGCCCATAGACTGAAATAACATTTCGGGAAATTGGAACTACGCTTGGAAGTAGGTTCATTAAATCAGTTTCGCCGAATCGGTCTGAAATACTCCAAGTCAAAGGAATCTCGAGACAGTGCATCGAGAATCCATTTGAGACTTGCACTAAGCATCTGCTGTCGTGTTTCATCGACGGGTGACGAGGATCGTCTAAGCAGTGTTAGTGGGTCGGCCTGCTGGGGAGCGGCCAACTGAGGTGACTCGCGGGAATCGTCATATGGAAGCCACTCGGGCTTGTTCGGTATAACTCGTATTCCCAGTTCCGATAGTACGGGATTAGTCCTCGGACTTGAGGATCACGGCAATCCCCTACATACTAAGGTTGTTGTTGGAATAGGTGACCAGAAAGCCAATAGGTTTGGCGATTTGTAACTTATCCGACAACTTGATGTGAATGTAATATTATTATGTGATGAATAAGATGAGTATTCGTCACCAATGGTACCTTCTTTGTTGCGCTCATCTTACATTTGTTAAAAATGATGTTTAACTTATATCGCAACAAAGCCCACAGACCATGGATAACAACTCGTGCAGTTGGGCCACGCATTGGATGGTGGTCATGAAACCAACTGATTAAGAGTTGGGTCTGAAACGTTCCAAGTCGAGGACCTCGAGACAGGGCATCGAGAGTCCTATTGAGACTTGCGTCAAGAGTCGTGTTCATTGGATGAGTGCCGTGTTTCACCGGCGACAGGCGTGGGACGCCTACACGATATTGATGGGTTAGTCGACTGGGGTCGAGCCGACTGGACTGACTCGCGGGGATCATCATATGGAAGCCTTGGAGGCTTGGTCGGTATGATTGGTTTTCCCCGGTTCCGATAGTACGGGAGTAATCCTCAGACTTGAGGGATCATGGCAGTCGCGTGCACAGGACGGCTGTATCTTGGATCTGGCGAGAGGTAATCATTCTGTAAGATGATTATCATAAGCCTTGTCAAGTGCAGTCAGAATGTGTAGCGAGGACGGTGGATTCCAAGAAGAGGATCCGTCCCCTGTCAGTATGTGACAGAGGTATCTCCTATGCACTCGGAGACATGTTCATGTTATTTGAAGCTGTGGCCACAGTGGTTGGTCGAACAGGGAATGGTTTCCTGTGTCGACGCAATGAAGCATACGGGGTCTCGAGTATTAAGCATAGATGCCTAGTCAAGGATGGGAACCGACGCCCAATTCCATACCCTAGACTAAGCCGGGAGACGGTAGACGGAAGGATCGTACCCGTACGGAATCGGCGCCTAAATGTTCATGCCAATTCACCTAGTCTCTAGTGCCATGGACCGTTGCTAGACGGCCACCCATGGTAACGGGCCCTTGTGGGACACGGGATCAAGTCTAGCTGAGGGTGAACCTAAAGGGTCACACACAAATCACCGAGTAGGTTGAGAGATCGACTTGGAGTCAATCTCGAAGGATAAAAATAAGTAATTGGATTACTTAAGGGAAAGTTCATTGGATGGACGGGCCGATATTGTATCGGGCTTTCGTTTAATCGGTAAATTGGATTTTCCATTAAATATGGAAAGTTGAGATGTTGAGACGTTGGATCTTTTAATTGGATTAAAAGATCAACGGGAATAATTTAAGTGGACATTAAATTGGATTTAATATTGGGTTCGTCGTAATTGGATTACGATAAAACCCGATCCGTTAAATTATACCCGAGAGGAGAAATAATTCCTAATTTGGAATGGGAAGAAGTTGGACTTCTTTCCTTAATCAAACATGGCCGACACGCTCCCTTGGAGGAAGCAAAATCAGCCATGTTTCATGCTAGGTGGTATGTTGACTTATCTCTTTTGGAAAGAGACAAATCAACTCCAATCAAGCTCTTCCCATTTGGTATGATTTGATCATACCATAAATTTTGGTAGGCTTGATTGAAGAATTGATGGTGATTGATTGGAATGAATCTAGACATCCTTGGATGAACTAAGACACATTCCAATAATCACATTAATTATGTATATATATTAGAATATACAACACCAAGCATAAGTGATTCATTATTCATCTTTTCTAGGAAAAAGAGAAGACAAAAACCCTCTCCTCTCTCTTAATTTTCGTGCTCTCTCCCTCTCTTACACTTGTGTTCTTCACTTGATTTTGAATCAAGAAGAAGAACAAATTAAGTTTAAGAGAACACTAATTCATAGTGTTCTTCTCTTAAACCGATTCCTTCCTAAACCCGTTCTTTTCTAGCAAGAAGAACGTGTGTTTCTTCCGGTGTGGTGTGGATCACCTTTGGAGAACCCATACGTTTGGATTTCGTGCGCATTCCGAAGAAGGAACAACGCTAGTAGCCGGGAGCATACGCTCAACAATCAAAGGTAATGGTTTACTACGCTTTGATTGATTTCATTTATATATCTATGCCCTATGTGCTTAAATATATGTTTTAATATTTGCACATCCTACATCGAACGCCCGGTTGAGCATCCAAGGGTACACCCCTTGGGATTCGCGTATTTTGAATTAGATTTAAATTTGTGCACGATTTCTCGCTTTCTCGCTTCCGCTCGCGCTCCCGGGCGGATCCGCTTGTCCTTCAGTTGCGATTAACAAGTCTTGCAGTTGGGCCACGGATTGGATGGTGGTTATGAAATCAAATAATTAAGAGTTGGGTCTGAAACGTTCCAAGTCGAGGACCTCGAGACAGGGCATCGAGGGTCCTATAGAGACTTGCATCAAGAGTCGTGTTCGTTGGATGAGTGTCATGTTTCATCGGCGACAGGCATGGGACGCCTATACGATCTTGATGGGTTGGTCGACTGGGTCGAACCGACTGAACTGACTCACGAGGATCATCATATGAAAGCTTTGGAATCTTGGTCGGTATGATTGGATTTTCCCAGTTTCGATAGTACGGGAGTAGTCCTCAGACATAAGGAACCATGGAAATCACATGCACAGGACGGTTGTATCTTGGATCTGGCGAGAGGTGATCATTCTGTAAGATGATCATTATAAGTCTTGTCCAGTGTAGTCAGAATGTGTAGCGTGAAAGAAATCGGTGGATCGTCCTGGGAATTGCGCGAATGCGGAAGCGCGATAAAAATAAACATACAAAAAATAAAGCATGCTTTAATTTAAAAGAACACGCTCAAGGGGTGTACCCTTGAGGTTCCCGGGCGTTCGGTGTATCTCATGATTATATAACATGTAAAGAAATCATGGAGGCCATAGAGTTGAAAAATTAAAGAGGGACAAAAAATAAAACGAGACCTACCCGTTGTCGTTTTCGTCTTCAACGGCTACACGCGTTGTTCCCCGTTTTGCACCGAGATCTCGTTCTTGAGACCCTCCAAATCATAACACATGATCCACCCACGTATCTTGCACGTCGTGCTAGCAGCGAACAAGTATTTTTGGAGAGGATAGATCAATCACACGTTATGAATTAACGGAACTAATCTTCCTTAGTTCTAATGTTCCAAGAACAAAAGAACAAGAAACAATTTTCTTGTAGAGAGAGAGGGGGGCGGACGAGAGGTAAGGAGGGGAGAGACGAGTGTGTGTTGTGTGTGTGATTTCAAGAATCATCATCCTCCAAAAAGTTGGAAGCTAGAGGTATTTATAGAGGAGGAGTTTAATCCTCTTAAAACTCCTACTCTAAGAACTCTAATATGACAAGGATTTTAACCTAGTCAAAGTCCTAGTCAAACTAGTGTTGGACCTAGTCAAACAAATCCTAGCCTTCCATCTCCCCTTTCCATCTCAACCGTTGATTTTAATTTAATGGAATATTTAAATCCCATTAAAATATTCCAAAAGGCTAAAAGAATAAATATAATATAATAAATAAATATTAATATTTATTCTAAGCCCATTAAATCAACCCTTTAATAAATCCTATTTATTAATTTAATTCCCTTTATCAAATAGAAGGAATTAATTTCTCCAAAAAAATATAGGACCCGATTAAATCTAATTTAATCATTCCTTTACTCCAATATTTAATTCCAAATTAAATACTAAGTGTGTGTGGATAGTGTGTGACTCTTTAGGTTCACCATTCAGCTAGACTTGGTCGGATTCCTAGAATCCGTCCGTTATCATGGGTGGCCATCTAGCAACGGTCCATGGCACTAGAGACTAGGTGAAATATTGGGAAATGAACATTTAGGTTCTAACAGTACACTTGTCCTTCTATCTTCGGTCTCATCACTTAGAGTCTAGGGCACGGAAAAAGCAGGTACCCATTTTGGACCTAAGTGTCGGGTCTGTCCTTACTAAACGCCGCAAGGGAAATCTTTCCCTTCTGTTCAGTTACTGTGGCCACAGATTTCAGGGACAAGACACAGAGCATACATGAGACTCAACTGTCAATACCTTTTGACAAGAGACAGATCCTTTCTTGGAAACTACTGTCACTCTGTACACCCGAGCTGCACCAGACATGGCTTATGACTACTCAAGAGTATTTTGGCAATCTCTCACCATATCTAAGATACAGACCTGATGCACCGGTAAACTCAGCAGTTCCTCAAGTCAAAGGACTTGGCCAGTACCGTTAGAATCGGAAATACACGTCATACCTTGCTGACCATACTCAAGGTCCTCCGTAAGACGGTTCCCGCGAGTCACCTCAGTCAGCTGCTTCCCAGCATGCTGACCCACTAACACTACTTAGACGACCTTCGTCACCCGTCGATGAAATACGACAGCAGATGCTTAGTGCAAGTCTCAAAGGGAATCCCGGTACCTATTTTCGGGATTCCTTGACTTGAAGATTTCCGGACTGATTCAGTAAGACTGATTTCATGGACCTACCTCCAAGCGTAGTCCCAGTCCCCGAAATCTTTTCTCAGTCCATGGGCTTTGTTTGCATAGTGAACAGAAATGTAAATGCAGATATAAGTGAACGTAAACAAAGTATTGCCATATGAATTTTCACTTCTTTACTATAAATATTTTTATCAAATACCAAAAATTGTCTAGACATAGGTTACATATTCCTGCCAAAATTGGCTCTGCGACATAGGCTTTGTCAGCGGGTCTGCTGTGTTGTCTGCCGAGTTGACTCGGTCCATCCGGACGTCACCTCTTCTTACCATTTCTCTAAGAAGATGGTAGCGTCTAAGAATGTGTTTGGAACGGTGATGAGATCTCGGTTCCTTTGCTTGCGCTATAGCGCCGTTGTTATCACAGAAGATGACAACAGGCTCGGCGATGCTTGGCACCACACCCAACTCTTGGATGTAGTTTCTCATCCAAACCGCTTCCTTAGCAGCTTCTGAAGCTGCTATGTATTCAGCCTCTGTGGTGGAGTCAGCAATGGTTGCTTGCTTGGAACTTTTCCAAGCTACTACTCCTCCATTGAGTTTGAATACGTACCCCGATTGAGACTTGGCATCATCGTCATCAGACTGGAAGCTAGCATCGCTAAAGCCTTCCAGAATTAGTTCTCCATTGCCATAGACTAGGAACATTTCCTTAGTCCTCCTTAGGTACTTAAGGATGCCCTTAACAGCATTCCAATGTGCCTCTCCTGCGCAGGACTGATATCTGCTTGTCACGCTCAAAGCGTATGCAATGTCAGGCCTAGTGCAGTGGACCGCATATTGTATGCTACCTACGGCAGAAGCATATGGGATGACTTTCATCCTTTCAAGTTCCTCATCAGTCTGTGGGGACTGTTTCTTGGATAACTTGATCCCATGCCTCATTGGAAGGAATCCTCGTTTGGAGTTGTCCATTCGATATCTCTTTAGGACTTTCTCCATATACGAGTTTTGGGTGAGTCCTAACATCCTTTTAGATCTGTCCCTGATAATCTGGATGCCTAGGATGTAGGAGGCTTCACCCAAGTCCTTCATGGAAAACTGGGTTGACAACCATGCTTTTGTGTTTCCTAACATTCTAACGTCATTACCAATGAGCAGAATGTCATCCACATAAAGCACTAGGAACACAATTGAGCTCCCACTGACCTTCTTGTATACACAAGGATCGGATTCATTTTTGATGAAGTCATACCCCCGTATTACTTTCGTCAAAGCGAATATTCCAACTTCGGGAGGCTTGTTTGAGGCCATTGATGGACTTCTAGAGACGACAGACTTTCTGTTCTTCTCCAGTGACCGTGAAACCCTCTAGCTGATCGATATAGATCTCTTCTTCAACGAAACCGTTGAGGAAGGCCGTTTTCACGTCCATCTGCCATATCTCATAGTCATACCATGCTGCTATGGCGAGCAGGATCTGAATGGACTTAGCCATGGCTACTGGCGAGTAGGTATCCTCAAAATCGACCCCGGGTCGTTGAGTGTATCCCTTAGCTACAAGCCTAGCCTTAAAGGTTGTGACTTCTCCATCAACGCCAAGTTTGCGCTTGTAGACCCACTTACAGCCGACTGGCTTAACACCTTTCGGTGGATCTACAAGACTCCATACATGGTTCTCGCTCATGGAGTCCATTTCGGCTCTCATGGCCTCAAGCCATTTCCCGGAGTCGATGTCAGACATCGCTTCTCCATACGTCTTAGAATCGTTATCCAAAAGATCGGTCGCACCTAGAAAGCCATATCTCACTGGAGGTCTGGACTCTCTAGTGGACCTACGGAGAACGGGAACATCAGTGGTGACTGTGGGGGCTGACTGTATCGGAGCCGGCAGTTCAGGAACCGGGACTGGCTGTTCCTGAGGCCGTCCTTCATGCCTAGCATGTTGGACTTCTCGAGGTTGGTCAGTCCTTCGGCTATTAATCCTGAATCCTCTAAGTGAGGGTTCCGCGGCCTCCTCTGATGGCTGGATTCATCACTTGATTCCTCAAGGATCAGCTCATCAGGTTGGATATCCTCCGGGAAGCCTTGCTCCAAGAATACTGCATTTCTTGAAACAAACACCTTTTGTTCCAAGGGATCATAAAAGTAATAACCCACAGTTTCTTTAGGGTATCCAACGAACCTGCATAAGCTAGACCTAGATTCTAACTTATCTCCCACTAACCTCTTGATGTATGCGGGGCTACCCCACACTTTCAAGTAGTTGTAGGATGCAGGCTTGCCGTGCCATATCTCATATGGCGTTTGGGTCAATGCACTAGTAGGCGCTAAATTCAACAATTTGGCTGCCGTTTCTAGTGCATAGCCCCAAAACGATAAGGGCAATTTGGTAAAACCCATCATGGACCGAACCATGTCCAACAGGGTTCGATTCCTCCTTTCAGAGACACCATTTAACTGTGGTGTTCTTGGAGGTGTCCATTCTGATATTATACCATGTTCTTTTAGATAATCTAGGAACTCCGTACTAAGGTACTCACCGCCTCGGTCCGACCGAAGGATTTTAATTTTTCAGTTAGTTTGGTTCTCCACTTCAAGTCTGAATTCTTTAAACCTCTCAAGAGCTTCAGACTTGTACCTCATCAGGTAAACATAACCATACCGCGAATGATCATCGATGAAGGTTATGAAGTAGGAGAACCCACCTCGGGCCTGCGTCCTTAGTGGTCCACATACGTCTGTATGGACCAAGTCCAACAGACCTGTGGCAAGCCTGCTTTGTCCTACAAAGGGCTTCTTGGTCATTTTCCCTCTTAGACAGGACTCACAAGTTGGTAGATCGCTCAAGTCCCCAACCTCTAGGTTCTTTGAGTCTACCAACCTTTTCATCCTATCTTGGGATATGTGACCTAGCCTAGTGTGCCACAGACGTGCGTTCCCGTTATTATCTAATTTTCGTTTGTGTTGTGCATTGAGGACGAAATTCGTTTGTTGCAAGATATAGAGTCTGTTATGCAATGTACCAAGTAGATGAGCAATTCCACACCTCATCAAATAAAAGCAATTTTTATTGATTCTAAACTCATAACCACTATTGCCAACAATGGAATGGAAATGATGTTTTTAATCATACTGGGTACAAAATAAACTTGCTCTAAATCTATTCTAATACTATCACTAATCACTAGAGTGGCGGATCCTACTGCTTCTGCCGAGATGGCCTTGCCATTCCCAAGCTTCAGGATCATGTCCCCGCTACCCAGTTTTCTGCTTCTTTTCAACACCTGCAAGTCATTGCAAATGTGAGCTCCATAGCCGGTATCTAATACCCAAGAGGCAGAACTAGTGACCATATTAACCTCAGTCACATATATACCTTGGTTCGAGAAGAGTTTGGGGCACTCTCTCTTCCAATGCCCTTTCTCACGGCATTTGATACATATGTCATATGCCTTCGACTGTTGCTTGGAGACAACCTTTCCCTTTCCTTTGCCTTTCCCCTTTTTGGCAATGGGAATACTCTTAGTGTTCGTAGCTGCTTTGACGGCGTTTCCCTTCCCTTTCTTCTTCTTCCAACGTCCGGCACCCTTGCCTTTTGTATTAGAAGTCGAAGCACCTCCAAACAATACCGAAGGCGTGGACTTCATAGTCGTTGCCTCGTATTGCACCAACATATTGATCAACTCGTGAATGCCCTTCTCAAGTGCGTTCATGTTGTAGTTGACGATAAATTGGTCAAAGGAGGGTGGGAGTGACTGAAGGATCACATCTATGTACGTTTCAGTATCGAGACCTGCCTTTAGGTCCTCGAGCTTTTCCACCAGGATAAGCATTTTAACCCCGTGCTCTTGTACAGAGGATCCTTCTGTCATTTTCGTTCCAAAGAATGCCTTGGTCGCGACATACCTAGTATGCCGGTCCGGGACTGCATAGCAATCCTTAAGGCGAGCCATAATGGAAGGGACATCGTCTAGCCTTTCATATTGCTTCTGAATCTCATTGGTCAGCGAAGCAAGTATGACGCTACGGACCTTCCGGTTATCCTTATGCCAAGTCTCGAACGTCTCACGTTCTTCTGGCGTGGATCCTTCCGGTAAGGTCCTAGGGAGAGGCTCGTCCATGACATAGCCTTGGTTCTCGTAATCTAGGACTATCCTGAGATTGTGCAACCAGTCGTTGTAGTTTGTTCCATTGAATTTGTTTGTCTCAAGAATGGTGGAAAGTGGGTTCTTAGACATTTTAAAATCTACATTTTGGAAAACAGCGCGCCATCAGTAGAAAATAAAAGACGGTGGTTTGATAAATAATTAAATGCATGGACTTTAGTCATTTAATCCTCCCACTATTTATACGAAAACACGGTACTCTCAAAACGTGATTTTCGGGAAATCCTTTTCAAGTGGGCTTGGGATCCACAGCGATTTTTTCCATACCCCGCTTTTACGATTCGCATGGAAAAGATCCTGTGGGAGGTATTCCATACCATTCTCGTTCCACGAGATTCCCAAGATTATTGCCTCACCCTTTCACATGATCCGGAAGACTCCAAGCGAATCATGTTAATTGGGCGTTAGACCCAACCCAATCGACCGAGCCACAGACCCACTGGTACCCCCACGACTCGTGAGACAGGTAGCAGCAGCCCGTTTTTCGTTCATGACATAGTGCAGCTTCCTTTAAGTACAATAACGTGCCACGACTCGTGAGACCACGCTATTGACCTAAAGCAGCTTCCTCACTATGCCATGGATTGGAAGGCATGGACAAACTGCTAGAGTTTATGTCCACTTTGTCTAGGGTCTAATATTTTGATATTGGTCCAACCAATGTGAGAGTAGTAAATGACCGAGATCTCAAATAAATAAATATCTACACATACATCCATAATGCGTAAATAAACCATCCATAGCAGTTATATGATAAACAAACAACCCATTCATCCATCATCATAACCACATGCAAAATTAAAGCCTAGCACGCCTCTGTTGGATGATGACGAGCCCGAATCCTATGCGACCCACTGAGCCCGCAGTGGATCTATGGTCAATCTAGGGTTGGTCCTATACCATTACATTAATAGTAACCCAATCATCATGCTGATGGGCCTTGGTCTCTTTTCTCTTTCTTCACTTCATGGAAAACTCCAAGGGACCTCCCGTCTGGGCTCTCCATGTGGTCCTTCTTTCTTCTCCACCAATTACAAAAATAGAAACCTCACTCCTAGTCTACTCTCATTACATATTAAAAAAATAGAAACCCCAGCGAAAACCCGGGGGGAGTACATAAGGAGGGAGGTAGAATGCCTTATTATTCCAAGGCAACTAGAAAGAGAGAACGAGAAAGCAGTAAAAGAGGCACAAAGGCCCAACAGAAAATAAACCATGCATCCGGTCTAGGGCTCGTGATCATCCATTTCCATCCAACACACATAATCACATTATCCAATCATATAATCATAATATACCAACAACACATGATATCCAATCATGAATATCCAAAATAATGAATGAATATGTGCATAACGTGTGAAAAATAAAACACAAATATTGGTAATAATATTTTCTCATTTTAGGAAAACCTTTCCTCATTATTTTAAGTAAAATAACCCCGGGATTCCAAATCAAATTTATTTTACTCCTAAAATAATGTCTTTAGAAAAATAGGCATAATTGAACCAAAAATGATTTTTCAGAATTAATTCAAAAATTAAAACTGAAAATAATTAAAAATAAATGAAAAAACCGCTGCTAGGGTTTTCAGCCTGCTGCCCCTGTACGCGCGCCGGCGCTGGCTGGCCGGGGGCGGGCGCGCAGGCCCCTTGCCTGCGTGCACGCGCGCCTGGCCGGCAGCGCGCTGCGCGGCCTGGGCATTCCGGCAGGCCGTCGCGCGCGCAAGCTCCCTTGCCTTGCGCGCGCGCTGGCCTGCTGGCTGCCGGCCGTGCCGTGCGCAGTGCGCGCGCAGATGTGCACTGGGCACGCCTGCCGGGCGCGCACGCGCCTGGCGCCGCTGCCCAGAGTCCGTCCGCGCGCAGCCTTGCGCGTGCGCGCAGACACCCTTGTCTGCGTGCGCGCGCGCCTGCGCGCAGTCTCCCTGGCTGCGCGCTGCCCCTGCGCGACCGGCTGGGCGGCGCGCGCAGGCTTCCCTTGCTTGTGTGCGTCTGCCCTGCCGGCAGCGCGCAGCTGCGCGCGGCCAGCCCTCCCGGCTGGCCAGCTGCGTCGTTTCTCGTTTTTCGTTCTATTTTGCACCCCGTTTCCCAAGAAAAACAGAAAAATACCAACATTCAGAAATTCACACGAATAAAGCAATAATACGGACATGCTTATAATCAAGAAAAATCAAGATTTAATATAAAACACGCTCACGTTTCATGCTTAGAACGCACATTAACCCTGGCCTATACACCGAACCGGGCTCTGATACCAGTGAAACAAATCGGTAGATCGTCTCGGGAATTGCGCGAATGCGGAAGCGCGATAAAAATAAACATACAAAAAATAAAGCATGCTTTAATTTAAAAGAACACACTCAAGGGGTGTACCCTTGAGGTTCCCGGGCATTCGGTGTATCTCATGATTATATAACATGTAAAGAAATCATGGAGGCCATAGAGTTGAAAAATTAAAGAGGGACGAAAAATAAAACGAGACCTTCCCGTTGTCGTTTTCGTCTTCAACGGCTACACGCGTTGTTCCCCGTTTTGCACCGAGATCTCGTTCTTGAGACCCTCCAAATCGTGACACACGATCCACCCACGTATCTTGCACGTCGTGCTAGCAACGAACAAGTATTTTTGGAGAGGATAGATCAATCACACATTATGAATTAACGGGACTAATCTTCCTTAGTTCTAATGTTCCAAGAACAAAAGAACAAGAAACAATTTTCTTGTAGAGAGAGAGGGGGCGGACGAGAGGTAAGGAGGGGAGAGACGAGTGTGTGTTGTGTGTTTAATTTCAAGAATCATCATCCTCCAAAAAGTTGGAAGCTAGAAATATTTATAGAGGAGGAGTTTAATCCTCTTAAATCTCCTACTCTAAGAACTCTAATTTGACTAGGATTTTGACCTAGTCAAAGTCCTAGTCAAACTAGTGTTTGACCTAGTCAAACAAATCCTAGCCTTCCATCTCCCCTTTCCATCTCAACCGTTGATTTTAATTTAATGGAATATTTAAATCCCATTAAATATTCCAAAAGGCTAAAAGAATAAATATAATATAATAAATAAATATTAATATTTATTCTAAGCCTATTAAATCAACCCTTTAATAAATCCTATTTATTAATTTAATTTCCCTTATCAAATAGAAGGAATTAATTTCTCCAAGAAAATATAGGACCCGATTAAATTTAATTTAATCATTCCTTTACTCCAATTTTTAATTCCAAATTAAATACTAAGTGTGTGTGGATAGTGCGTGACTCTTTAGGTTCACCATTCAGCTAGACTTGGTCGGATTCCTAGAATCCGTCCGTTACCATGGGTGGCCATCTAGCAACGGTCCATGGCACTAGAGACTAGGTGAAATATTGGGGAATGAACATTTAGGTTCTAACAGTTCACTTGTCCTTCTGTCTTCGGTCTCATCACTTAGAGTCTAGGGCACGGAAAAAGCAGGTACCCATTTTGGACCTAAGTGTCGGTCTGTCCTTACTAAACGCCGCAAGGGAAATCTTTCCCTTCTGTTCAGTTACTGTGGCCACAGATTTCAGGGACAAGACACAGAGCATACATGAGACTCAACTGTCAATACCTTTTGACAGGAGACAGATCCTTTCTTGGAAACTACTGTCACTCTATACACCCAAGCTGCACTAGACATGGCTTATGACTACTCAAGAGTATTTTGGTAATCTCTCACCATATCTAAGATACAGACCTGATGCACAGGTAAACTCAGCAGTTCCTCAAGTCAAAGGACTTGGCCTGTACCGTTGGAACCGAAAATACACGTCATACCTTGCTGACCATACTCAAGGTCCTCCGTAAGACGGTTTCCGCGAGTCACCTCAGTCAGCTGCTTCCTAGCATGCTGACCCACTAACACTGCTTAGACGACCTTCGTCACCCGTCAATGAAATACGACAGCAGATGCTAGTGCAAGTCTCAAAGGGAATCCCGGTACCCATTTTCGGGATTCCTTGACTTTGGAGATTTCCGGACTGATTCGGTAAGACTGATTTCATGGACCTACCTCCAAGCGTAGTCCCAGTCCCCGAAATCATTTCTCAGTCCGTGGGCTTTGTTTCTGTAGTGAACAGAAATGTAAATGCAGATATAAGTGAACGTAAACAAAGTATTGCCATATGATATTTCACTTCTTTATTCATAAATGTTTTTATCAAATACCAAAAATTGTCTAGACATAGGTTACATATTCCTGCCAAAATTGGCTTACATGGTCACCTATTCTTACATAGCGAGGACGGTGGGTTCCAAGAAGAGGATTTGTGCCTGTCAGTATGTGATAGAGGTATCTCCTATGAACTTGGAGACACGTTCATGCTGCTTAAAGCTGTGGCCACAGTGGTTGGTCGAACAGGAAATGGTTTCCTGTGTCGATGTAATGAGGCATGCATAGTCTCGAGTATTAAGCATAGATGCCTAGTAAAGTATAGTAAAAAAGGATTTGTATGTTTAGCAACCTCAGTTTGTCTATTTCTAAACTCCTTGAATTTACCAGCATCCTTATCCTAACTAGAAGAATATGGTCTAGCTTTATATGCCAGATTCTACAAGATTTATCTTGATTATCCATCATGCAGTTCGTTTTTGAGCAAATATAATCTAATTATGGCATAGAGTAAAATAATTGTCAAATAATAAGAAAGACACAACTTTGATCATGCTAGGTTACAGAATTATATCTTATGCTAACATGATTACTAATGACTAAGCCTAACTAGTCCCATAGCTTCTGCAGCAATAGCTTGCTATCGCCTTTCCTTACGACCATCCGTCTTAGCGTTCTACTCCTTACCATTATCTGCAAGCCATTTGCAGAAGTGAGCGTCCAAAGCAAGTATCCAATACCCAAGAAATAGAATCAATAGTCATGTTGCTTAGTAATGATTTTAACTTGATTGGAGAAGGGTTCCAGAGACTCCCTCTTCCAATGTCCCCTTTTTAAGACAATTGATGCAAACGTCATTAGCAATCCTTGACTGCCGAATCATCTTCTACTGGAGTCAGGAAAATCAAGTCATACTGACCAAAGCCTCCAAGGCTTCCATATGATGATTCCCCACGAGTTAGTTCAACCGACTCAACTTCTGGTCCACCGACCTACTAAGATCATATAGACATCCGACGTCTATCGGCAATGGAATGTGGCACCCATCCAATGAGTATGATACGAAGCGCAAGTCTCAGTAGGATACACGATGCCTTGTCTTATGGTCTGGGGGCTTTGTTTTGATGTTTGGTAATAGTATAAACATAGTGGAATGAGCACAACAAAAGGTATGCAAAAATAATGAATACTCATTTTATTCATTACATATAATATCATATTACAATAAGCTTGTCAAATAGATTACATAAATGCCAACCTAATTAGCTTTCTAATCACCTAGTCTAACAATACTTTGCCACTAAATCATTTTGGTCCTTAATCTTTTCGCGGCACAATTTTGGTCCTTGATCTCTACAAATTATTATATATTTTGGCGAACTGTTAAAATTGGAGTTAAAACTAACGGAGTTGGAGAACACGGCCGTGTTTCTCTACACGGCACGACCATGTTCTTTACTGTCGTGTTGGCAGTTTTTGAACTACACGGCCTAACTACGTCTGACAACACGGTCATGTTCTAGAGTTTACACAGCTGTGTTGTTTGGGATGGAGATTTGGGTAATTTCCCACCATTTAACATCTAAATGAAGGCATGGCATGCTTTTATGGTAGTTCTTTTGTCTCATGATGACTTCTAAGATGCACGTCAAGTTAGGGTTGTGTCTTAGGGCCAGGCTTTAGTTTTTTAGTAGAAACTTAGAGAAGGTATTTTGGTGTTTGCTTTTAAGCCCTTACGTTTAGGTAGAGATATTGATAATTTGAGATGTCAGATATATGGCGATATGCTACTTTTCATATATTTTTCCTCTATAGAGGCTCAAGATTTTTTCATGATAGTGGCCAATTGTTATAAAGTATTTTCCATTTCTTTCGAAATTTGTGAATTCTAATTAGCGTTCTTAAGCACTGGGTGTGAGCATGTTCCCTATTGTACAAGGTTTAACATATTCATTACTTGAATCTTCTCATGCATTGTATGTCACTTTTGTTCAATAGTAAAACATGATAGAAATGGTAGATGCATACTATGCACTTCTTCAAGCATTTGAAAATATTCACTATATGAAATGTCTCATGCATTATACTGTAAGAAAACGTAGTTCGTCCCGGGAGAAAGCGCGAGTGCGGAAGCATGGTATGTAAAAAGCATAAATTGTTAATCATACATTAACGATGAAATTTAAAGAGATCGTTCAAGAGTATTCCCTTGAATCTACCGGGCGTTTGGTGTATCTCATGATAAAACATACATGCTAGATTCATGGAGGCCATATGGTTGAAACGAAAAAACGTAGTAAACGTTACTTACCCATTGTAGATTTCTTTGTTCAGCTACACGCTTTGTTTCACGCTTTTCCATTGAGATCCCAATGCAGGAATCCTCTAAATCGTCCACGTACTTCACTTGATCTTGATTCCCTCGTGCTAGCAAGAGATCAAGAAGAAAGGGGAGAACGAAGCGACCAAACGTTATGAATTAACGTGATCGACTCTTCCCACGTTCCCTTGTATTAAAGACAAGGAAACAAGAGGTTTTCTTGGACTGAATAGAGGAGAGGAGACGAGAGATTGAGAGGAAGAGAGGGCGGCTATGTGTGTGTGTGTGTGTATGTGAGATGAGAGTTAGAGATTAGTGTCTGTGTGTGTGTCTGTGTTTTGAGTATTTATAGGAAACATAGTTTCCTATTCCTACTCAAGTTCTTCTAAAGAGGCACACCTGATTAGGATTTGACTAGTCAACCTAAGATTTGATTAAGTCAAACTTAATCATAGCCCTCCATCTCATCAAGCCTTCAAGGTTCAATCTCGTCCGTCCATCCTTTGATGGGCTTTTACGGAATATTTAAATCCTATTTAAATAGTCCAATGGGCTTCTAATAAATATCAAATAAATATTTTAGCCCAATAATGATATTTCCATCTTAGTTAAAGACGGAAAAATCCCATTCTCTAATTCCATAAATTCAATTTATGAATCAAGCCTAACTAATCTAATTAAAGAGTTGTGACTCTAAGAAGAGAATCAATTTAATTTAATTAAATTGTTCGATCTCCCGAAATTAATCCCAAATTAATTCCTTCATTTCCGGTGAATCGTATGTGACTCTTTAGGTTCGCCCTCAGCTAGACTTGGCCGAATCTCCAATCATAATATAACAGGAATTCGTCCATCACCGTGAGTGGCCATCTAGAAACGCTTTAGGGCAGTAGAGACTAGGTTAAATTATGGCGTGAACATTTAGGTTCTCGAATACATATGTCCTTTTGTCTAGTATCTCACAGTTATAGTCTGGGGTATGGACCTTGGACGTCGGTACCCATTCTTAACTTAAGCCTAGACTCGTCCACACACTAAACGTTACTGGGATCCCATCCCACTGTTCAGTCACTGTGGCCACAGATTTATGGAGGACGAGTGTTAGTGTATAAGTGAGACACTACTATCAATCATTTGATAGGAGATGAGTCCTTTCTTGGGACTCACGTCTACACTACACATCTTGACTGCACTAGACAGAGCTTATAACAACGAAGTCCTTTGCCTTTGTGGTCTCTCGCAAAGCCTAAGATACAGACATGACGTGCATGTGACTGCCGTAGTACCTCAAGTCCGAGGACATAGCTGGTACTGTCGGAACCGAGAATACTGGTCATACCGACCAACCCACTCAAGGTTTCCCATATGACGATTCCCGCGAGTCACCTCAGTAAGCCTGCACCAAGCTGGCCAACCTACTAACATTGCATGGACGAACCTCGTCACTTGTCAATGAAATGCGACTTCAATTATTTAGTACAAGTCTCAAGTGGATCCTGATACCCTAATCTCAAGGTCCTTGACTTAGAGTATTTTAGATCGATTCACAAAAGCTTGTTTCATGACTGCCAACCTATCCGCAGCCAAGCTTCTTAAATTAATGCTACTGGTCTGTGGGCTTTGGTTGTGCTTTGAACAGTTATGAATATCGAATTGAAAGTGAAACAATCAAATTATAAATGCCGTAACTTAAACATCACTTTTATCCAGAGTAAATTTTGTACCACGAATTGTCAGAAACAGGTTACATAAGCCCGACTAGATTGGCTTCACGGTCACATATTCTATGAATCTCCCATTTAACCTAAAGCCAATCACCCATATGCCTCAAACCTATCTTCTCAAGATGTTGCGTATGAGTGATCTGTGACATGGGCTTTGTCAAAGGATTTGTTGTATTGTCTGTTGAGCTGACTCGGTCCATCCGAACGTCACCTCTTCCCACCATCTCCCGCAATAGGCGGTGGCGTCTAAGTATATACTTGGACCGATGATGAGATCTCAGTTCCTTTGCTTGCGAAATAGCCCCATTGTTATCACAGAAGATGACCACTGGCTTGGCAATGCTTGGCACCACACCTAACTCCTGGATGTAGTTTCTCATCCAAACCGCTTCCTTGGCAGCTTCTAAAGCTGTTATGTATTCAGCCTCAGTAGTGGAATCGGTTGCGGTTTCTTGCTTGGAACTTTTCTAAGCTACCACACCACCATTAAGTCTGAATTCATAGACTGATTGAGACTTGGCATCATCATCATCATCCGACTGAAAGCTAGCGTCGCTAAAAGCTTTCCAGTATCAACTCTCTACCATAATAGACTAAGAACATATCCTTAGTCCTCCTTAGGTACTTAAAGGATATTCATGACTGCTATCCAATGTGCCTCACCTGCACAGACTGATATCTATTGGTTACACTCAAGGCGTAAGCGATATCAGACCTAGTGTAGTGAACGGCATACTGGATGCTGACTACGGCGGAACATCCTTCATCCTCTCAAACTCCTCATCGGTCTTGGGAGACTGCTTCTTGGATAACTTGATCACATGCCTCATGGGAAGGACACCTCATTTCGAGTTATCCATTCTGAATCTTTTCAGGATTTTCTCAATTTATGAACTTTAGGTCATTCCTAACATTTGTCTAATCTGTCCCTGACAATCTGGATGCCTAGAATGTTGGAGGCTTCTCCCAAATCCTTCATGGAGAATTGAGTAGACAATCATACTTTTGTATCGCCCAACATTCTGCCATCATTACCAATAAGTAGAATGTCGTCCACATAAAGCACTAGAAACACTATTGAGCTCCCATTGACCTTCTTGTATACACAAGGGTCAGATTCATTCTTAATGAAATCATATCCCCGTATGACTTCATCAAATGTTGGAGGCTTCTCCCATATCCTGCATGGAGAATTGAGTAGACAATCATGCTTTTGTATCGCCCCACATTCTGACATCATTACCAATGAGTAGAATGTCGTCCACATAAAGCACTAGAAACACTACTGAGCTCCCATTGATCTTCTTGAAAGAAATCGGTGGATCGTCCCGGGAGATTAACGCGAATAGCGGAAGCGCGAAATAGTGCGTAATAAAAATTACAAAGCATAATTAAATGGAATTTAAAATATGCATAATATTCATAAACGAATCAAGGGGTGTGCCCTTGATTCTCCTGGGCGTTCGGTGTATCTCATGTTCAATAAAACACAACATGGAGGCCATAGAATTGAAATCGAAAAAACGAAATTAAAGAACCTACCCGGTTGTAGTTTTGTCTTCGTTCGGCTACATGCATTGTTCCCCGTTTTGCACCAAGATCTCAAGAAGAGACCCTCTAAATCATCTCACTCGCTCCACCGAAAAGCAAACAACCCTTGTGCTAGCAAGAAATAATTTGGGGAGAAGAGACATCGATACACGCTATGAATTAACGCAATCAATGTCTCTTATGTTCTTAACTTGAATAAAATCAAGAAGAACAAAGTAATATTCTTGGAGAGTGAAAAATAGGGGTGGACGAAAATTTGAGGGAGAATTGAGAGATGAGAGTTGTAGAGAATAGTAGGTGTAAGTGTGTGTTTTTTAAGTATTTATAGAAGATGGAATTCCTATTCCTTCTCAAACTCTTCCAAAGAGACACACTTTGACTAGGATTTTGACCTAGTCAAATCCTAGTCAAATTAGGCTTTGATTAAGTCAAATTAATCATGGCCCTTCATCTCATCATTCTCTAGATCAAATCTTGTCCATCCATTTTGATGGGCTTTATGGAATGGGCCTATTTAATTCTAAATTAAATATTCCCATGGACTTTATATTAAAATCCTATTTAATATACTAAGCCCATTAATTAATGGAATGGACTTTATTTAATTCCAAATTAAATAGTCCATGGACTTTATATTAAATCCTATTTAATACCAAGCCCATTAATTAATTCCATAGAATGGGATTATTTAATTCTAAATTAAATAGTCCCATGGACTTTATATTAAATCCTATTTAATATACTAAGCCCATTAATTAATTAATGGAATGGACTTTATTTAATTCCAAATTAAATAGTCCATGGACTTTATATTAAATCCTATTTAATACCAAGCCCATTAATTAATTAATTCACCCTTTTAATCTAATTAAAAGGAAAGCCCATGCTTTGTAAAATTCATAAATCTAATTTATGAACTCAAGCCCGATTATTCCAAATAATACATCGAGGCTTGTATCTCCAAGAAGTATAATTTAATTCCATTAAATTAAACCTTCTCCCGGAATTAATTCCAAATTAATTCCCTTTCATTTGGTGTAGCGGGTGTGACTCTTTAGTTCACCTTTCAGCTAGACTTGGACCTACTTTTCATTATTTCATAACTAAAGTAGTCCGTTACCATGGGTGGCCATCTAGCAACGGTCCATGGCACTAGAGACTAGGTGAATTTATGGTGTGAACATTTAGGCTCCGAGTTATACGCAGGTGCGGTCCTACCGACGCTCGATACGTACGGGTACGGTCCTACTGTCGCCTGTCTCCCGGCCTTTAGTCTAGGGGTCGGTTCCCATCGTTGACTAGGCAACTATGCATAATGCTCGAGATAGGTTTAACTCGACGTAGGAAATCCTTTCCCACTACATCAAGTGCTATGGCCATAGACTTTGTGAGTCTAAACCATCTCCGAGCGCATAGGAGATCTTGCTGTCATATCCTTTGACAGGGGACAGATCCTATCTTGGAATTCACCGTTCTTACATACTCCGACTGCACTGGACGAGGCTTATGATGACCATGTGATATAATCGGTGAAATTTCACCAGATCCAAGATACAGCCTTAGTATGTAGGGTACTGCCGTGATCCTCAAGTCCGAGGACTAATCCCGTACTATCGGAACCGGGAATACGAGTCATACCGACCAAGCCCGAGTAGCTTCTATATGACGATTCCCGCGAGTCACCTCAGTCGGCCGCTCCCCAGCAGGCCGACCCACTAACACTGCTTAGACGATCCTCGTCACCCGTCGATGAAACACGACAGCAGATGCTTAGTGCAAGTCTCAAATGGATTCTCGATGCCCTGTCTCGAGATTCCTTTGACTTGGAGTATTTCAGACTGATTCGGCGAAACTGATTTCATGAACCTACCTCCAAGCGTAGTTCCAATTTCCCGAAATGTTATTTCGGTCTGTGGGCGTTTGTTGTGACATCGTAACGATGCAAGCAGTAAGTACAACAAACTCATGCCTATGAATCCTTACCACATTCATTAACATAATATTACTTGTTCACAGATTGACGAATGGTTCTCAGAACAGCTAATACCATTGACTTTCTGGTCACCTATTCTAACACTTCTTGTATACACAAGGGTCAGATTCATTCTTAATGAAATCATATCCCCATATGACCTCATCAAAACGAATATTACAGATTCGGGGTGTTTGTTTGAGGCCATAGATGGACTTTTGGAGATGGCAGACTTTCTACTATTCTCCGACAACAGTGAAACCTTCCAGTTGATCCATGTAGATCTCTTCCTCAACGAAACCACTATGGAAGGTCGTTTTCACGTCCATCTGCCATATTGCATAGTCATACCATGCAGTTATGGCAAGCATAATCTGAATGGACTTATTTCAGCAATCATGGTCTCAAGCCAGTTTCCTGAGTCGATGTTCAACATCGTGTCCCCGTATGTCTTAGGATCATTATCCAATTGACCGGTCAAGCCCAACAAGCCATACCTCTCGGGAGGACGTGGCACTCTTGCTGACCTACGAAGGACTGAAACATTAGTGGGAACCATAGGCACAGACACAACAGGAGCCGGCGAATCTGGTACTGTGGTTGGCTCCTCAAGTGGTTGTTCAATATGCTGGTCCTGAAAAAGTTGTCCAACATGTTGAGTCTTGCGAGGCTACCCAATCCGTCGGGTACTTAACCTAAAACCTCTTAAGGTAGCATTTGTAGCTCCTAACGCTGATGACTAATGTATCTCACTTGATTCCTCAAGGAGCAGTTCATCATGTTGGGAATCCGATGAAAAACCATTTTCCAATAATACTACATTCCTCGAAATTAATACCTTTTGTTCTGAAGGGTCATAGAAATAATAACCTGCAGTTTCCTTCAGATACCCAACGAACCTGCACAAGCTAGATCTCTATTCTAACTTGTCTCCTGCTAACCTCTTAATGTATGAAGGGCTACCCCACACTCACAAGTATTTGTAGGACGCAGGCTTTCCGTGCCATATCTCATATGGCATCCGAATCACTACAATGGACGGTGCCATGTTTAATAACTTGGCTGTTGTCTCAAGTGCATAGCCCCAGAAAGACAAGGGCAATTTGGTAAAACTTATCATAGATCGAACCATGTCAAATAGAGTTCGATTCCTCCTTTTAGAGCTCCGTTCAAATGAGGTGTCCAGTCGGTGACTACACCAGTCTCTTTTAGATAACTGAGAAATTCCTCAGTTAAGTACTCGCTGCCTCGGTCTGATCGTAGGACTTTAATTTTCCAGCCGATTTGGTTCTCAACTTCAAGTCTAATGTCTTTAAACCTCACAAGAGCTTCAGACTTGTACCTCATTAGGTAAACATAACCATACCGTGAGTGATCATCGGTGAAGGTTATGAAGTACGAGAAACCACCTCTAGCTTGAGTACTTAGTGGTCCACAGACGTCTGTATGGACTAAGTCCAATAGACCGGTGGTAAGCGTGCTTTGTCCAATAAAGGGCTTCTTGGTCATTTTCCCTTTCAGACAGGATTCACAGGTTGGTAGATTGCTCAAGTCTCTAACGTCTAGATTCTTTGAGTCTACCAATCTCTTAGTCCTGTCTTGAGAGATGTGACCTAGCCTTGCATGCCACAACTGTGCGTTCTCAAATTATCTAATTACGTTTGTGTTGAACACTCATGATTAAACCAGACTCTGATATAATGTAAAGACCATTTGTTAAGTGTGTCTAGCAGATGAGTAAATCCATCCTTCATCAAATAAAAATAATTTTTATTGATCGAAAACTCAAAATCACTATTGTCTAACAATGAAATGGAAATGATATTTTTTATCATGCTAGGTACATGATAATAATCCTTTAATTCTATCTTAATATGAACACTAACTACTAAGCTAATGGTTACTACTGCTTTAGCAGCAACAACCTTGCCATCACCAAGCCTTAGGACTATCTTGCCTTTACTTAGTTTTCTGCTTCTTTTCAGCACCTGCAAGTCATTGCAAATTTGAGCTCCATAACCGGTATCTAATACTCAAGAAGCAGAGTTAGTGACCATATTAACCTCAACCACAAATGTACCTAGCTTGGAGAGTAATTTGGGGCAATCCCTTTGCCAATGCCCTTTCTCACGACAGTGTACGCAGATGTTGTTTGCCCTAGATTGTTGCTTCACACCAATCTTCCTCTTTCCCTTTCCATTCCCCTTTTTGGCAACGGGAACGCTCTTAGCGTTCATAGCGGCTCTGATGGCTTGTCCTCTCCCCTTCTTCCTCTTCCAACGTCTGGCACCCTTGCTTTTCGTCTTGGAGGTCGAAACCTCTCCAATCAATACCGTGTTAGAATAGGTGACCATGAAGTCAATCTTGTTAGACGAATTGTAACCTATGTCTGAACAATTTCAAAGTTTTAATAAACCTTGATGAATAAGAAAGTGATATGCATCTGGTTGATACTTTGTTTGTGTTCACTTTTACTGCTTTATAACTGTCCAATACACAAACAAAGCCCACAGACTGAGATCACATTTCGGGGACTGGGACTACGCTTGGAGGTAGGTTCATGAAATTAGTTTCACCGAATCATTCTGAAAATCTCCAAGTCAAGGAATCTTGAAACATGGGTATCGAGAATCCACTTGAGGCTTGCACTAAGCATCTACTGTCGTGTTTCATCAACGGGTGACGAGGGTCGTCTATGCAGTGTTAGTGGGTCAGCTTGCTGGGAAGCAGCTGACTTAGGTGACTCGCGGGATCCGTCTTACGGAGGACCTTGAGTAGGGTCGGATAGGTATGACATGAGTTCCCAGTTCCAACAGTACAGGTCAATCCTTTGACTTGAGGAATTGCTGAGTTTACCTGTACACCGTGTCTGTATCTTAGGTATGGTGAGAGATTACCAAAACAAAGTTGCTGAGTAGTCATAAGTTATATCTAGTGCAGCCATGATACGCAACGTGACAATAGTTTCCAAGAAAGGATGTCTCCCTAGACCCGAAGTGGTGAGACTATAGACAGAAGGATAGATGTACTGTAGAGCCTAAATGTTCACCCACACACATATTCACCTAGTCTCTAGTGCCATGGACCGTTGCTAGCGGCCACCCATGGTAACGGATGGATTCTAGGAATCCGACCAAGTCTAGCTGAAGGTGAACCTAAAGAGTCACACACAATCTGCACACATAACGTATTTAATTTAGAATTAAATATTTGGAGAGAGATGGAACGATTAAATTAGGTTTAATCGGATCTTTCTTATCTTGGAAAAATTAATTCCTTTTATTAGATGAAAGGAAATTATCTAATAAATTAGATTTATTGGAATTTAATTTAATGGGCTTAAAATAAATTTATATTTATTTTATTTATTTCTTGCCCTTTGGATTCTTTAATTAGATTTAAATATTTCATTAAATTAAGGAATGATTGAGATTGAAGAGGGGAGATGGATGGCTAGGATTGGTTTGACCAAATAGCTAGCTTTGACTAGGATTTGACTAGGTCAAATCCTATTCCAAAAGGAGTCTTCCAAAGAGTGGGAACTAGAAGAGGAATAGGATTCCTCCTCTATATATATGCCCAACTCTGCACTTTGGAAGAGATGATGAAATTCAAAACACACACACACACAACTGTGTAGGTTTTCGGTTTTTGTTGATTTCGTCCTTTTAACCCTATGGCCTTGATGAATTTATTTAGTTGTTTCATTCATGAGATACACCGAATGCCCGGGAGATTCAAGGGAACACACCTTGAACGTCTATATTTAATTCTTGTTTATGGAATATTTCAAATTATTGCAATTTTATTATAACATGCTTCCGCATTCGCGTTACTCCTCGGACCATCCACACGCCTTTGCTAGACTTTCAGTGGTATCAGAGCCCGATTCGGTGTATAGGCCTAGGGATTTATGTGTGTTTAAAGCATGAAAACGTGTATGGCATGATTTATGTGTTTCTTGATCTTTTAAATTATGAAGCATGTCGCTTTCTCGTTGTTTAAACATGTATGAGTTCTTGGTATTATTGGTGTTTCTTGGTTTTCTTGGAAAACGGTGCAGAAAAATAAAACGGGATGAAAAATGCATCACGCAGCAACCGGCGGCTGACTGCGCGTAGTGCGCACGGCGAGGGGCGCGCAGGCAGGGGAGCCTGCGCGCGGCGACCCCGCCAGGCACGCACAGCGCGCGCGGGTTTGCAGCCATTGTGCGCGCTGCCGGACGCGCAGGCCGATGCATGGCCAGGCGTGCACGTAGGCAGGCAAGGGAGCCAGCGCGTGCGTGCCAGGCCAGCGCGTCAAGGGCGCTCGTGCGGCCAGGCAGGCCGTGCGCGCAGGCACGCATAAGGCATCGGAGCCTGTGCGTGCGCGCCCGGCAGGCGTGCCCGATGCGCGTGTGCGCGCAGACCGCGCACAGCTTCCCCGCCAGCACGGTCAGGTGCGTGCGCAAGCAGGCAGGGGCCTACGGGCGTGCGCCCGGCCAGGCGTGCCCTACGCAAGTGCGGGCAGCAGGCCAGGCCTGCAGACCCGCGTGCACTGGCAGGCGGGGGCCGTTCGTCGTTTTGTGTTTTTCTTGTTCTTTAATTTTTTGGTTAATTTTTGAAACATTATTTTATTTATTTGCATGTTATCTTGAGGATATTATTTGGAATGTTGTTATATTGGATTTGGAATCCCGACATTTTATTCACTTTCAAATAATGAGGAAAGGATTTCCTAATCAAGAAAGGGGATTGCCAATATTATACCAAGTTTACAAGCATGACTCATTCTCTCATTTTTTATTATGGATGATGTGATTGGGATATAATGGATTATGTACATGTGTTTATGTGATTGGATATCATGTAATTATGTGCGTTGATTGAGAACGGATGATCACAAGCCCTAGACCGCATGTATGGTTTAAATTTGTGTTGGGCCTGTGTGCCTCTTTTATTTTCTCCTCCTCCTTTTCTAGTTGCCTCGGAATGATAAGGCATTCTATCTCCCTCCTATTGTACTCCCCCCGAGTTTTCGCTGGGATTTCTTCTTAAATATGTAATCAGAGTAGTATAGGGTGAAAGACTGGGATAGACATGTGGATCGTCCTGGGAAATAGCGCGAATGCGGAAGCGCGGTATAAATTTAAATTACAGAATTTAAACATGCTTTATACGTAAAATAAAGAATACGTTCAAGGGATGTGCCCTTGAAGTTCCCGGGTGTTTGGTGTATCTCATGAATTAAAGACCTACAAGCAATCATGGAGGCCATAGGATTTGAAAAGAAAAAGGAGACGAAAACGTAAAAGAGACCTGTACGTGAGATCCTCGAAATTGTGACACGCAATCTGCCCACGTATCTTATACGTCGTGCTAGCGAATGAACAAGTGTATATTATTTGGAGAGGACGGATCAATCACACGTTATTACTTAACGGGATTAATCCTCCTTTTTGTTCAATTGTTAACACAAAAGAACAATTCTTGGAAAGAGAGAAAGAGAGTGGCGGACGAGAGAGAGGGAGAGGCACACGAGTTGTGTGTGTGTGTGTGTTGAAGTTTCATCATCTCTCTCTTATGGTGAGGGGCTAGGACTATATATAGAGGAGGAGTTTAATCCTCTTCAAACTCCAACTCTAGAAGACTAATTTGACTAGGATTTTGACCTAGTCAAAGTCCTAGTCAAAGTAGTAATTTGACCTAGTCAAATTAATCCTAGTCATCTATATCTCCTTTTAATCTCAACCATTAATTTAATTTAATGGAATATTTAAAACTTATTTAAATATTCCAAGGGCAATAAATAAATATAATAAATATAAATATTTATTCTAAGCCCATTAAATTAATTTTCTAATAAATCTAATTTATTGGATAAATTCCATTTATCTAATAAAAGGAATTAATTCTTTCCAAGAAAACTAAGACCCGATTAAATCCAATTTAATCATTCCATTTCTCCAAATATTTAATTCTAAATTAAATACTTAATGTGTGCGGATTGTGTGTGACTCTTTAGGTTCACCTTTCAGCTAGACTTGGTCGAATTCCTGGAATCCGCCCGTTACCATGGGTGGCCATCTAGCAACGGTCCATGGCACTAGAGACTAGGTGAAATATTCGGGGATGAACATTTAGGCTCTAATAGTACACTTGTCCTTCCGTCTACGGTCTCACCACTTAGGGTCTAGGGCACGGAAAATGCAAGTACCCATTTTGGACCTAAGTGTCGGTCTATCCTTACTAAACCCCGCCAGGGAAACCTCCCCTTCTGGTCAGTTACTGTGGCCACAGATTTTAGGGACAAGACACACGGCATTTGTGAGACTCAACTGTCAATGCCTTTTGACAGGAGACAGATCCTTTCTTGGAAACTACTGTCACTCTGTACACCGGAGCTGCACTCACGTGCTTTTTGGCAATCTCTCACCATATGTAAGATACAGCCCTGATATATAGGTAAACTCAGCAGTTTCTCAAGTTAAAGGACTTGACCTATACTGTTGGAACCGAGCACACATGTCGTACCTAGCCGACACTACTCAAGGTCCTCCGTAAGACGGTTCCCTCGAGTCACCTCAGTCAGCTGCTCCCTAGCAGGCCAACCCACTAACACTGCTTAGACGACCTTCGTCACCCGTCGATGAAATACGACAGCAGATGCTTAGTGCAAGTCTCACGGGGAATCTTGGTACCCATTTTTTAGATTCCTTGACCTGGAGATTTTCGGACTGATTCGGCGGGACTGATTTCATGGACCTACCTCCAAGCATAGTCCCAGTCACCGAAATATGTTTTCAGTCTGTGGGCTTTGTTTGTGTAGTGAACAGATATATAAAGCAGATAAAGTGATCACAAACAAAGTAATGCCAAATGAATATCACTTTTATTCATTAATAATTTATCAAAATCCTTGAAATTGTTTAGACGTAGGTTACATTTTGCCTGCCAAGATTGGCTACATGGTCACCTATTCTAACAATCTGCCACTTGACCTTAAAGTCAATCGCCCATATGTCTAATCCCCATCTTCTCAAGATGTTGCGTATGAGCGCTCAGCGACATAGGCTTTGTCAGCGGATCTGTTGTGTTGTCTGCTGAGTTGACTCAGTCCATCCGAACGTCACCTCTTCCTACCATTTCTCTTAGAAGATGGTAGCGTCTAAGAATGTGTTTGGAATGGTGATGAGATCTCGGTTCCTTTGCTTGCGCTATTACACCGTTGTTATCACAAAAGATGACAACGGGCTCGGCGTTGCTAGGCACCACACCCAACTCTTGGATGTAGTTTCTCATCCAGACCGCTTCCTTGGTAGCTTCTGAAGCTGCTATGTATTCGGCCTCAGTGGTGGAATCAGTAGTGGTTACTTGCTTGGAACTTTTCCAAGCCACTACTCCTCCATTGAGCCTGAATACATAACCCGATTGAGACTTGGCATCATCGTCATCAGACTAGGAGCTAGCGTCGGTAAAGCCTTCCAGAATCAGTTCTCCATTGCTATAGACTAGGAACATTTCCTTAGTCCTCCTCAGGTACTTAAGGATGCCCTTAACAACATTCCAATGTGCCTCTCCTACACAAGACTGATATCTGCTTGTTACACTTCAAGCGTAAGCAATGTCAGGTCTGGTGCAGTGGACCGCATATTGGATGCTTCCTACGACAGAAGCATAGGGGATGACTTTCATCCTTTCAAGTTCCTCATCAGTCTGCGGGGACTGTTTCTTGGATAACTTGATCCCATGCCTCATGGGAAGGAATCCTCGTTTGGAGTTGTCCATCTGATATCTCTTTAGGACTTTCTCCATATACGAGTTTTGGGTGAGCCCTAACATCCTTTTAGATCTGTCCCTGACAATCTGGATGCCTAGGATGTAGGAGGCTTCACCCAAATCCTTCATGGAAAACTAGGTTGATAACCATGCTTTTGTGTCACCCAACATTCTAATATCATTACCTATGAGTAGAATGTCATCCACATAAAGCACTAGGAACACTATACAGCTCCCACTGACCTTCTTGTATACACAAGGGTCGGATTCATTTTTGATGAAGTCATAACCCGGTATTACTTCATCAAAGCGAATGTTCCAGCTTCGGGATGCTTGTTTGAGGCCATAGATGGACTTGTGGAGACGACAGACCTTCTATTCTTCTCCAGTGACCGTGAAACCCTCCGGCTGATCCATGTAGATCTCTTCCTCAACGAAACCATTTAGGAAGGTCGTTTTCACGTCCATCTGCCATATCTCATAGTTATACCATGCTGCTATGGTGAGCAGGATGCGAATGGATTTAGCCATGGCTACCGGCAAGTAGGTGTCCTCAAAATCGACCCCGGGTCGTTAAGTGTACCATTTAGCTACTAGCCTAGCATTAAAAGTTGTGACTTCTCCATCAACACCGAGTTTGCGCTTATAGACCCACTTACAGCCAACTGGATTAACACCTTTCGGTGGGTCTACAAGTCTCCAGACTTGGTTCTCGCTCATGGAGTCCATTTCGGTTTTCATGGCCTCCAGCTATTTCCCAGAGTCGATGTCAGACATCGCTTCTCCGTATGTCTTAGGATCGTTATCCAGTTGACCGGTCGCATTTAGAAAGCCATATCTCACTGGAGGTCTGGACTCTCTAGTTGACCTACGGAGAACGGGAACGTCATTGCTGACTGTGGGTGCTGACTGTATAGGAGCTGGCGGTTCAGGTACCGGGGCTGGCCTTTCCTGAGGCTGTCCTTCATGCCTAGCATGCTGGACTTCTCGAGGTTGGTCAGTTCTTCGGGTATCTATCCTGAATCCTCTAAATAAGGAATCCGCGGCTACTTCTGATGACTGATTTCCATCACTTGATTGCTCAAGGATGAGTTCATCAGGTTGGATATCCTCTGGAAAGCCTTGTTCCAAGAACACTGCGTTCTTTGAAACAAATACCTTTTGTTCCAAGGGGTCATAAAAGTAATAACCTGCAGTTTCTTTAGGGTATCCAACGAACCTTCATAAGCTAGACCTGGATTCTCGCTTATCTCCCACTAACCTCTTGACGTATGCGCGGCTACCCCACACTTTCAAGTAGTTGTAGGACACAGGCTTGCCGTGCCACATTTCATATGGCGTTTGGGTCAATACACTGGTTGGCGCCAAATTTAACAACTTAGCTGCCATTTCCAATCCGTAGCCCCAAAAGGACAAGGGCAATTTGGTAAAACTCATCATAGATCGAACTATGTCCAACATGTTCAATTCCTCCTTTCAGAGACACCATTCAACTGTGGTGTCCCGGGAGGTGTCCATTCAGATATTATACCATTTTCTTTTAGACAATTAAGGAACTCGGCACTAAGGTATTCTCCGCCTCGGGGTGTGACCGTAGGACTTTAATCTTGCAGTTGGTTTGGTTCTCTACTTCAAGTCTGAATTCTTTAAACCTCTCAAGAGCTTCAGACTTGTACCTGAAAGAGATTGTGGATCGTCCCGGGAAAATTGCGCGAATGCGGAAGCGCGGTATAAAATAAAATTGCGGAATTTAAAACATGCTTAATTAAAGTAAAGAACACGTTCAAAGGGTGTGCCTTTGAAATTTCCCGGGTGTTTGGTGTATTTCATGAATTAAAGCATACAACAATCATGGAGGCCATAGGGTTTGTAAATTAAAGAGAGGGACGAAAATTTAAAACGAGAGCTACCCGTTGTCGTTTTCGTCTTCAACGGCTACACGCGTTGTTCCCCGTTTTGCACCAAGACCTCGTTCTTGAGATCCTCCAAATCGTGACACACGATCCATGCACGTATTCTTGCCCGTTGTGCTAGCAACGAACTAGTATTTTTGGAGAGTATAGATCAACCACACGTTATGAATTAACGGTTTTGATCTTCCTTAGTTCTAATGTTCCAAGAACAAGAGAACAAAAAAAACAATTTTCTTAGAGAGTGAGAGAGAGAGGGACGAATGAGAGAGAGGAGAGGGAGAGTGTGTGTTGTGTGTGTTTTCAAGAATCATCATCCTTCAATTGTTGGAAGGTAGAGGTTTATATAGAGGACGAGTTTAATCCTCTTTAAACTCCAACTCTAAGAACTCTAATTTGACTAGGATTTTGACCTAGTCAAAGTCCTAGTCAAACTAGTGTTTGACCTAGTCAAATCAATCCTAGCCTTCCATCTCTCCTTTCCATCTCAACCGTTGATTTTATTTAATGGAATATTAAAACCTATTTAAATATTCCAAGGGGCCAAATAAATATAAATATTTATGTTAAGCCCATTAAATAATTCCCTTAATAAATCTAATTTATTAATTTAATTCCTTTTATCAAATAGAAGGAATTAATTCTCCAAGAAAATAAAGGACCCGATTAAATCCAATTTAATCATTCCTTTTCTCCAATATTTAATTCTAAATTAAATACTAAATGTGTGTGTGGATAGTGTGTGACTCTTTAGGTTCACCTTTCAGCTAGACTTGGTCGGATTCCAAGAATCCGTCCGTTACCATGGGTGGCCATCTAGCAACGGTCCATGGCACTAGAGACTAGGTGAAATATTCGGGGATGAACATTTAGGCTCTAACAGTACACTTGTCCTTCTGTCTACGGTCTCACCACTTAGGGTCTAGGGCAAGGAAAATGCAGGTACCCATTTTGGACCTAAGTGTCGGTCTGTCCTTACTAAACGCCGCAAGGGAATCCTTCCCTTCTGTTCAGTTACTGTGGCCACAGATTTTAGGGACAAGACACAGAGCATACGTGAGACTCAACTGTCAACGCCTTTTGACAGGAAACAGATCCTTTCTTCGAAACTACTGTCACTCAGTATACCAGAGCTGCACTAGACATGGCTTATGACTACTCAAGCGCTTCTTGGCAATCTCTCACCATATCTAAGATACAGACCTGATATACAGGTAAACTCAGAAGTTCCTCAAGTCAAAGGACTTGACCTGTACCGTAGGAACCGGGAATACACGTCATACCTTGCTGACCATAATCAAGGTCCTCCGTAAGAGGGTTCCCGCGAGTCACCTCAGTCAGCTACTTCCTAGCAGGCTAACCCACTAACACTGCTTAGACAACCTTCGTCACCCGTCGATGAAACACGACAGCAGGTGCTTAGTGGAAGTCTTAAAGGGAATCTCGGTACCCATTTTCAAGATTCCTTGACTCTGAGTTTTCCGGGCTGATTCGGCAAGACTGATTTCATGGACCTACCTCCAAGCGTAGTCCCAGTCCCCGAAATAGATTCTCAGCCCGTGGGCTTTGTTTGCGTAGCGAATAGATATGTAATAGCAATGTATAAGTGAATGCAAACAAAGTAACGCCATATGAATCTCACTTCTTTATTCATAAGTGTTTTATAAAACACATACTGAAATTGTCTAGATATAGGTTACATTTTCCTGCCAAGATTGGCTTACATGGTCACCTATTGTAATAATCTCCCACTTGACCTTTAAAGCCAATCGCCCATATGCCTAATCCCCATCTTCTCAAGATGTTGCGTATGAGCGCTCTGCGACATAGGCTTTGTTAGCGGATCTGCTGTGTTGTCTGCTGAGTTGACTCGGTCCACCCGAATGTCACCTCTTCCTACCATTTCTCTAAGAAGATGGTAGTGTCTAAGAATGTGTTTGGAATGGTGATGAGATCTCGGTTCCTTTGCTTGCGCTATTGCACCGTTGTCATCACAGAAGATGACAACAGGCTCGGCGATGCTAGGCACCACAACCAACTCTTGGATGTAGTTTCTCAACCAAAACCGCTTCCTTAGCAGCTTCTGAAGCTGCTATGTATTCAGCCTCTGTAGTGGAGTCAGCAGTGGTTGCTTGCTTGGAACTTTTCCAAGCCACTACCCCTCCATTGAGCTTGAATACGTAACCCAATTGAGACTTGGCATCATCGTCATCAGACCGGAAGCTAGCGTCGCTAAAGCCTTCCAGGATCAGCTCTCCATTGCCATAGACTAAGAACATTTCCTTAGTCCTCCTTAGTACTTAAGGATGCCCTTAACAGCATTCCAATGTGCATCTCTTGCACAGGACTGATATATGCTTGTCACGCTCAAAGCGTACGCAATGTCAGGTCTAGTGCAGTGGACCGCATATTGGATGCTACCTACGGCAGAAGCATAGGGGATGACTTTCATCCTTTCAAGTTCCTCATCAGTCTGTGGGGACTGTTTCTTGGACAACTTGATCCCATGTCTCATGGAAAGGAATCCTCGTTTGGAGTTGTCCATTCGATATCTCTTTAGGACTTTCTCCATATACGAGTTTTGGGTGAGCCCTAACTTCCTTTTAGATCTGTCGCTGACAATCTGGATACCTAGGATGTAGGAGGCTTCACCCAAGTCCTTCATGGAAAACTGGGTTGACAACCATGCTTTTGTGTCTCCTAACATTCTAACGTCATTACCAATTAGTAGAATGTCATCCACATAAAGCACTAGGAACACTATTGTGCTCCCACTGACCTTCTTGTATACACAAGGGTCGGATTCATTCTTGATGAAGTCATATCCCCGTATTACTTCATCAAAGTGAATGTTCCAACTTCGGGAGGCTTGTTTAAGGCCGTAGATGGACTTTTGGAGACGACAGACCTTCTGTTCTTCTCCAGTGACCGTGAAACCCTCCGGCTTATCCATATAGATCTCTTCTTCAACGAAACTGTTGAGGAAGGCTGTTTTCACGTCCATATGCCATATCTCATAGTCATACCATGCTGTTATGGCGAGCAGGATCCGAATGGACTTAGCCATGGCTACTGGCGAGTAGGTATCCTCAAAATCGACCCCGGGTCGTTGAGTGTATCCCTTAGCTACAAGCCTAGCCTTAAAGGTTGTGACTTCTCCATCAACGCCAAGTTTGCGCTTGTAGACCCACTTACAACCCACTGGCTTAACACCTTTCGGTGGATCTACAAGACTCCAGACTTGGTTCTCGTTCATGGGGTCCATTTCGATTGTCATGGCCTCAAGCCATTTCCCGGAGTCGATGTCAGACATCGCTTCTCCATATGTCTTAGGATCGTTATCTAAAAGTCCAATCGTACTTAGAAAGCCATATCTCACTGGAGGTCTGGACTCTCTAGTAGACCTACGGAGAATGGGAACGTCAGTGGTGACTGTGGGCGCTGACTGTATCGGAGCCGGCGGTTCAGGGACCGGGGCTGGCTGTTCCTGAGGCTGTCCTTCATGTCTAGCATGTTGGACTCCTCGAGGTTGGTCAGCCCTTCGGCTGTCTATCCTGAATCCTCTAAGTGAGGGTTCCGCGGCTACCTCTGATGGCTGGATTCCATCACTTGATTCCTCAAGGATCAGCTCATCAGGTTGGACATCCTCTGGGAAGCCTTGCTCCAAGAATACGGCATTCCTTGAAACAAACACCTTTTGTTCCAAGGGGTCATAAAAGTAATAACCCGCAGTTTCTTTTGGGTATCCAACGAACCTGCATAAGCTAGACCTAGATTCCAGCTTATCTCCCACTAATCTCCTGACATATGCGAGGCTACCCCACACTTTCAAGTAGTTGTAGGATGCAGGCTTGCCGTGCCATATCTCATATGGCGTTTGGGTCAATGCACTGGTAGGCGCCAAATTCAGCAACTTGGCCGCCGTTTCTAGTGCATAGCCCCAAAAGGATAAGGGCAATTTGGTAAAACTCATCATGGACCGAACCATGTCCAACAACAGGGTTCGATTCCTCCTTTCAGAGACACCATTTAATTGTGGTGTTCTGGGAGGTGTCCATTCTGATATAATACCATGTTCTTTTAGATAATCTACGAACTCGATACTAAGGTATTCACCGCCTCAGTCTGACCGTAGGACTTTAATTTTGCAGTTGGTCTGGTTCTCTACTTCAAGTCTGAATTCTTTAAACCTCTCAAGAGCTTCAGACTTGTACCTCATTAGGTAAACATAACCATACCGTGAATGATCATCGGTAAAGGTTATGAAGTAGGAAAATCCACCTCGGGCCTGCGTCCTTAGTGGTCCACATACGTCTGTATGGACCAAGTCCAATAGACCTGTGGCAAGCCTGCTTTGTCCTACAAAGGGCTTCTTGGTCATTTTCCCTCTTAGACATGATTCACAAGTTGGTAGCTCACTCAAGTCCCCTACCTCTAGGTTCTTTGAGTTTTTCAACTTTTTCATCCTATCTTGGGATATGTGACCTAGCCTAGCGTGCCACAGTCGTGTGTTCCCGTTATTATCTAATTTACGTTTGTGTTGAGCGTTAAGAACAAAGGTCGTTTGTTGCAAGATATAGAGCCCATTATTTAATGTACCAAGCAGATGAGCAATTCCACACCTCATCAAATAAAAGCAATTTTTATTGATTCTAAACTCATAACCACTATTGTCCAACAATGGAATGGAAATGATGTTTTTAATCATACTAGGTACAAAATAAACTTGCTCTAATTCTATGCTAATGCTATCACTAATCCCTAGAGTGGCGGATCCTACTGCTTCTGTCGAAATGGCCTTGCCATTCCCAAGCTTTAGGATTATTACCCCGCTACCAAGTTTTCTGGTTCTTTTCAGCATCTGCAAGTCATTGCAAATGTGAGCTTCACAGGCGGTATCTAATACCCAAGAGGCAGAATTAGTGACCATGTTAACCTCAATCACAAAAATACCTTGGTTCGAGAAGAGTTTGGGGCACTCTCTCTTCCAATGCCCTTTCTCACGGCAGTTGATACATATGTCATATGCCTTTGACTGTTGCTTGGAGACAACCTTTCCCTTCCCTTTGCCTTTCCCCTCTTTGGCAATGGGAACACTCTTAGTGTTCGTAGCTGCTTTGACGGCCTTTCCCTTCCCTTTCTTCTTTTTCCAACGTCCGGCACGCTTGCCTTTCGTCTTGGAAGTCAAAGCACCTCCAAACAATACCGAAGGCGTGGACTTCTTGGTCGTTGCCTCGTATTGCACCATCATATTAATCAACTCATGAATGCCCTTCTCAAGTGCGTTCATGTTATAGTTGACGATAAATTGGTCGAAGGAGGGTGGGAGTGATTAAAGGATCACATCTATGTACGTTTCATTATCGAGACCTGCCTTTAGGTCCTCGAGCTTTTCCACCAGGGTAAGCATTTTAACCCCGTGCTCTTGTACAGAGGATCCTTCTGTCATTTTAGTTCCAAAGAATGCCTTGGTCGCGACATACCTGGTATGCCGGTCCGGGACTGCATAGCAATCCTTAAGGCGAGCCATAATGGAAGGGACATCGTCTAGCCTTTCATACTGCTTCTGAATTTCATTCGTCATTGAAGCAAGTATGACGCTACGGACCTTCCGGTTATCCTTATGCCAAGTCTCGAACGTCTCACGTTCTTCTAGCGTGGATCCTTTCGGTAAGGTCCTAGGGAGAGGCTCGTCCATGACGTAGCCTTGGTTCTCATAATCCAGGACTATCCTGAGATTGCGCAACCAATCGTTGTAATTGGTTCCATTGAATTTGTTTGCCTCAAAAATGGTTGAAAGTGGGTTCTTAGACATTTTAAAATCTACATTTTAAAAAGCAGTACGCGATCAGCAGAAAATAAAGGCGGTGGTTTGACAAAAAGAATTAAATGCTTGGTCTTTAGTCATTTAATCCTCCCACTATTTATACGAAAACACGGTACTCTCAAACGTGATTTTCGGGAAATCCTTTCCTAGTGGGCTTGGGATCCACAGCGATTTTTCCCATACCCCGCTTTTACGATTCGCATGGAAAAGATCCTGTGGGAGGTATACCATACCATTCTCGTTCCACGAGATTCCCAAGATTATTGCCTCACCCTTTCACATGATCCCGATGACTCCAAGCGAATCATGCTAATCGGGCGTTAGACCCAACCCAATCGACCGAGCCACAGACCCACTGCTACCCCACGACTTGTGAGATAGGTAACAGCAGCCTGTTTTTCGTTCATGATATAGTGCACCTTCTTTTAAGTACAATAACGTGCCACGACTCGTGAGACCACGCTATTGACCTAAAACAGCTTCCTCACTATGCCATGGATTAGAAGGCATGAACAAACTCCTAGAGTTCATGTTCATTTTGTCTAGGGTTTAATATTTAAACATTGGTCCAACCAATGTGAGAGTAGTAAATGACCGAGATCTCATAAAATATAATATCCATACATTCATCCATAATGAAAGAAATCGGTGGATCGTCCCGAGAATTGCGCGAATGCGGAAGCGCGATAAAAATAAACATATGAAAATTAAAGCATGCTTTAAATTTAAAAGTACACGCTCAAGGGGTGTGCCCTTGAGGTTCCCGGGCGTTCGGTGTATCTCATGATCATATAACATGTAAAGAAATCATGGAGGCCATAAAGTTGAAAATTAAAGAGGGACGAAAAAGTAAAAGGAGACCTACCCGTTGTCGTTTTCGTCTTCAACGGCTACTCGCGTTGTTCCCCGTTTTGCACCGAGATCTCGTTCTTGAGACCCTCCAAATCGTGACACACGATCCACCCACGTATCTTGCACGTCGTGCTAGCAACGAACAAGTATTTATTTTGGAGTGGATGAATCAACGACACGTTATCAATTAACAGTATTGATTCATCAATGTTCTAGTGTTCCAAGAACAAAAGAACAAGAAAATAATTTCTTGGAGAGTGAGAGAGAGAGAGGCGGACGAGATGTAGGAGAGGGGAGAGATGAGTGTGTGTTGTGTGTGTGATTTCAAGAATCATCATCCTTCAAAAGGTTGGAAGCTAGAGGTATTTATAGAGGAGGAGTTTAATCCTCTTTAAACTCCTACTCTAAGAACTCTAATTTGACTAGGATTTTGACCTAGTCAAAGTCCTAGTCAAACTAGTGTTTGACCTAGTCAAACGAATCCTAGCCTTCCATCTCCCCTTTCCATCTCAACCGTTGATTTTAATTTAATGTAATATTTAAATCCCATTAAATATTCCAAAAGGCTAAAAGAACAAATATAATATAATAAATAAATATTAATATTTATTCTAAGCCTATTAAATCAACCCTTTAATAAATCCTATTTATTAATTTAATTCCTTTTATCAAATAGAAGGAATTAATTTCTCCAAGAAAATATAGGACCCGATTAAATCTAATTTAATCATTCCTTTACTCCAATATTTAATTCCAAATTAAATATTAAGTGTGTGATGATAGTGTGTGACTCTTTAGGTTCACCATTTAGCTAGACTTGGTCGGATTCCTAGAATCCGCCCGTTACCATGGGTGGCCATCTAGCAACGGTCCATGGCACTAGAGACTAGGTGAAATAATTGGGGATGAACATTTAGGCTCTAACAGTACACTTGTCCTTCTGTCTTCGGTCTCATCACTTAGAGTCTAGACCACGGAAAATGCAGATACCCATTTTGGACCTAAGTGTCGGTCTGTCCTTACTAAACGCCGCAAGGGAAACCTTCCCTTCTGTTCAGTTACTGTGGCCACAGATTTCAGGGACAAGACACAGAGCATACATGAGACTCAACTGTCAATGCCTTTTGACAGGAGACAGATCCTTTCTTGGAAACTACTGTCACTTTGTGCACCCGAGCTGCACTAGACATGGCTTATGACTACTCAAGAATATTTTGGCAATCTCTCACCATATCTAAGATACAGACCTGATGCACAGGTAAACTCAGCAGTTCCTCAAGTCAAAGGACTTGGCCTGTACCGTTGGAACCGGGAATACACGTCATACCTTGCTGACCATACTCAAGGTCCTCCGTAAGACGGTTCCCGCGAGTCACCTCAGTCAGCTGCTTCCTAGCATGCTAACCCACTAACACTGCTTAGACGACCTTCGTCACCCGTCAATGAAATACGACAGCAAATGCTTAGTGCAAGTCTCAAAGGGAATCCCGGTACCCATTTTCGGGATTCCATAACTTGGAGATTTCCGGACTGATTCGGTAAGACTGATTTCATGGACCTACCTCCAAGCGTAGTCCCAGTCCCCGAAATTGTTTCTCAATCCATGGGCTTTGTTTGCGTAGTGAACAGAAATGTAAATGCAGATAAGTGAACGTAAACAAAGTATTGCCATATGAATTTTCACTTGTTTATTCATAAATGTTTTATCAAATACCAAGAAATTGTCTAGACATAGGTTACACATTCCTGCCAAAATTGGCTTACATGGTCACCTATTCTAACAATCTCCCACTTGACCTTTAAAGCCAATTGCCCATATGCTTAATCCCCATCTTCTCAAGATATTGCGTATGAGCGCTCTGCGACATAGGCTTTGTCAGTGGGTCTGCTGTGTTGTCTGCCGAGTTGACTCGGTCCATCCGGACGTCACCTCTTCCTACCATTTCTCTACGAAGATGGTAGCGTCTAAGAATGTGTTTGGAACGGTGATGAGATCTCGGTTCCTTTGCTTGCGCTATAGCGCCGTTATCATCACAGAAGATGACAACAGGCTCGGCGATGCTAGGCACTACACCCAACTCTTGGATGTAGTTTCTCATCCAAACCGCTTCCTTAGCAGCTTCTGAAGCTGCTATGTATTCAGCCTCTGTGGTAAAGTCAGCAATGGTTGCTTGCTTGGAACTTTTCCAAGCTACCACCCCTCCATTGAGTTTGAATACGTACCCCGATTGAGACTTGGCATCGTCGTCATCAGACTGGAAGCTAGCGTCGCTAAAGCCTTCCAGAATTAGTTCTCCATTGTCATAGACTAAGAACATCTCCTTAGTCCTCCTTAGGTACTTAAGGATGCCCTTAACAGCATTCCAATGTGCCTCTCCTGCGCAGGACTGATATCTGCTTGTTACGCTCAAAGCGTATGCAATGTCAGCCTAGTGCAGTGAACCGCATATTGTATGCTACCTACGGCAGAAGCATAGGGGATGACCTTCATCCTTTCAAGTTCCTCATCAGTCTGTGGGGACTGTTTCTTGGATAACTTGATCCCATGCCTCATTGGAAGGAATCCTCGTTTGGAGTTATCCATTCGATATCTCTTTAGGACTTTCTCCATATACGATGTGGGAGGCTTCACCCAAGTCCTTCATGGAAACAGGGTTGACAACCATGCTTTTGTGTTTCCTAACATTCTAACGTCATTACCAATGATCAGAATGTCATCCACATAAAGCACTAGGAACACTATTGAACTCACACTGACCTTCTTGTATACACAAGGGTCGGATTCATTTTTGATGAAGTCATAACCCCGTATTACTTCATCAAAGCGAATGTTCCAACTTCGGGAGGCTTGTTTGAGGCCATAGATGGACTTCTGGAGACGACAGACTTTCTGTTCTTTTCCAGTGACCGTAAAACCTTCCGGCTAATCCATATAGATCTCTTCTTCAACGAAACCGTTGAGGAAGGCCGTTTTCACGTCCATCTGCCATATCTCATAGTCATACCATGCTGCTATGGCAAGCAGGATCCAAATGGACTTAGCCATGGCTACTGGCGAGTAGGTATCCTCAAAATCGACCCCGGGTCGTTGACTGTATCCCTTAGCTCCAAGCCTAGCCTTAAAAGTTTTGACTTCTCCATCAACGCCAAGTTTGCGCTTGTAGACCCACTTACAGTCCACTGGCTTAACACCTTTTGGTGGATCTACAAGACTCCAAACTTGGTTCTCGCTCATGGAGTCCATTTCGGCTTTCATGGCCTCAAGCCATTTCCCGGAGTCGATGTCAGACATCGCTTCTCCATAAGTCTTAGGATCGTTATCCAAAAGATCGGTCGCACCTAGAAAGCCATATCTCACTAGAGGTCTGGACTCTCTAGTGGACCTATGGAGAACGGGAACGTCAGTGGTGACTGTGGGCGTTGACTATATCGGAGCCGGCGGTTCAGGAACCGGGACTGGCTGTTCCTGAGGTTGTCCTTCATGCCTAGCATGTTGGACTTCTCGAGGTTGGTCAGCCCTTCGGCTGTTAATCCTGAATCCTCTAAGTGAGGGTTCCGCGGCCTCCTCTGATGGCTGGATTCCATCACTTGATTCCTCAAGGATCAGCTCATCAGCCTACCGGCGTGCGCGCAGGCCCCTGCCTGCGTGCGCGCGCGCCTGGTCGGCAGCGCTCTGCGCGGCCTGGTGTTCCGGCAGGCCGTCGCGCGCGCAGGCTCCCTTGCCTTGCGCGTGCGCTGGCCTGCTGGTGGTCAGCCGCGCACCTGCGCCTGTGCAGCGCACGCACAGACGCGCACTAGGCACGCCTGCCGGGCCGCGCGCGCGCAGACACCTCCGTCTACGTGCGCGCGCGCGCCTGGCAGTTCTGCCTGGTGTCCGTCCGCGCGCGGACTCTCCGCCCGCATCCGTGCACGCGCAAACAACCCTTGTGCTAGCAAGAAATTATTTGGGGAGAAGAGACATCGATACACGCTATGAATTAACGCAATCAATGTCTCTTATGTTCTTAACTTGAATAAAATCAAGAAGAACAAAGTATAATTCTTGGAGAGAAAAGAAGGGGATGGACAAAAATCTTGAGAGAGATGAGAGATGAGAGTTGTAGAGAATAGTAGGTGTGAGTGCGTGTTTTTTGAGTATTTATAGAAGATGGAATTTCCTATTCCTTCTCAAACTCTTCCAAAGAGACACACTTTGACTAGGATTTTGACCTAGTCAAATCCTAGTCAAGTTAGGCTTTGATTAAGACAAATTAATCATGGCCCTTCATCTCATCATTCTCTAGATCAAATTTTGTCCATCCATTTTGATGGGCTTTATGGAATGGGCCTATTTACTTCTAAATTAAATATTCCCATGGACTTTATATTAAATCATATTTAATATACTAAGCCCATTAATTAATTAATGGAAAGGACTTATTTAATTCTAAATTAAATAGTCCCATGGACTTTATATTAAATCCTATTTAATATACCAAGCCCATTAATTAATTCCATAGAATGGGATTATTTAATTCTAAATTAAATAGTCCCATGGACTTTATATTAAATCCTATTTAATATACCAAGCCCACTAACTAATTAATTCACCCTTTTAATCTAATTAAAAGGAAAGCCCATGCTTTATAAAATTCATAAATCTAATTTATGAACTCAAGCCCGATTATTTTAAATAATTCATCGAGGCTTGAATCTCCAAGAAGTATAATTTAATTCCATTAAATTAAACCTTCTCCCGGAATTAATTCCAAATTAATTCCCTTTCAGTTGGTGTAGCGGGTGTGACTCTTTAGGTTCACCTTTCAGCTAGACTTAGACCTACTTTTTGTTATTTCATAACCAAAGTAGTCCGTTACCATGGGTGGCCATCTAGCAACGGTCCATGGCACTACCGACGCTCGATACGTACGGGTACGGTCCTACTGTCGCCTGTCTCCCGGCCTTTAGTCTAGGGGTCGGTTCCCATCCTTGACTAGGCAACTATGCATAATGCTCGAGATAGGTTTAACTCGACGTAGGAAATCCTTTCCCACTACATCAAGTGCTATGGCCATAGACTTTGTGAGTCTAAACCATCTCCGAGCGCATAGGAGATCTTGCTGTCATATCCTTTGACAGGGGACAGATCCTATCTTGGAATTCACCGTTCTTACATACTCCGACTGCACTAGACGAGGCTTATGATGACCATGTGATATAATCAGTCAAATTTCACCAGATCCAAGATACAACCTTAGTATGTAGGGGACTGTCGTGATCCTCAAGTCCGAGGACTAATCCCATACTATCGGAACCGGGAATACGAGTCATACCGACCAAGCCCGAGTAGCTTCCATATGACGATTCCCGCGAGTCACCTCAGTCGGCCGCTCCCCAGTAGGCCGACCCACTAACACTGCTTAGACGATCCTCGTCACCCGTCGATGAAACACGACAGCAGATTCTTAGTGCAAGTCTCAAATGGATTCTCGATGCCCTGTCTCGAGATTCCTTTGACTTGGAGTACTTCAGACTGATTCGGCGAAACTGATTTCATGAACCTACCTCCAAGCGTAGTTCCAATTTCCCGAAATGTTATTTCATTCTGTGGGCGTTTGTTATGACATCGTAACGGTGCAAGCAGTAAGTACAACAAACTCATGCCTATGAATCCTTACTACATTCATTAACATAATATTACTTGTTCACAGATTGACGAATGGTTCTCAGAACAGCCAATACCATTGACTTTCTTGTCACCTATTCTAACAATCTCCCACTTGACCAATAAGTCACTTACCCACTTTGTTCAGAATCCTCTGAGTATGAGTAATCTACGATACCGACTAAGGTATTGTGAGTCTACTTATATTTCCGTGCGAACCAATACGGTCTAACCGTGTTACCTCTATCCACCATTGCCTCCTAGAGATGGTGGTTGTCTAAGAATATTTTCGTGGATCTTGTGATGAGATCTTGTGCCAATACTCCCATAGCCAAGTTGCCTGCCATATAGGCGAACGTGGCTTGGTCGTGCTAGGCGCCACGTCCATTCTATGGACGCGGTCTTCATCAGTGACCACTATCCGATGCATTCGTCATTGGGCCTGACTGTGCATGCCTTTGAGACTAACTGGTTTTCACTTATGCTCTGGAAGCTAGTAGCGCTCTAGCCTTCCAAAACAACTCTCAACAGACGGTGCATCACGAACACATCTTTAGTCCTTATTCAGGTACTAAGGATCGTTCTTGATTGTTGTCTTCAACCCCTCAGTGCATTACCGATTTATGTTGAGCCATTGTAGAAGCACTCTCAACATCGGTTCCTATGCACCGAGTAAACATATCATATGTTTGCCTAGGGTTAAGACGTAGGGGATACTCAACATCTTGAATGGCTTGATGCTTTATGCATAGTATCCAAGCTTTGTGATCATCCTTTGTCAAATCAATTAACACAAATAGCACAAATACATATCCCACATAAAATATGCTATACCAAAATCCATGATAATCCATACCATAAAATAAATGTAGAAATTACATGTAAAATATTCACACCAAACATTGGATAATAGTGCAACCTATGCACAACGATTTTTGTTGGAAAAACCTTTTCCATAATTAACAAGGCAATATTAATTCTATGAAATATAAAATCTCAACAAAAATTAAAATGCCCCAAGTTAATTAATTCAGAAAAATTCCAAGAATTTTACAGAAAAATCAAATTTTCTGAAAACACAAAAACCAACAATTCAAGAATATGCTCATATATTCAAGAATCCCAAAATCCAACATTTGTGCAATATTAATACATGTTAAGATCTACTCATGCTCAAACCATAAAATGACCATAATGTCCAACATCACAAAACGCAGAAATTATTGCGAAATTTCACATATGAATTTTGATCATTGGTGCAACCATTGCAAAAATTAAATCCTGTTACGAAACCTTTCCTCATCAACCAAGCAATATTTATTTTAGGAAATTCCAAATCTCAAAAATAAATATTCTAAGTCAACGGATTCAGAATAATGCAGAAAATATCATAAAAATAATTCAGAAAAAACAGTTTTGAAAAACGAGCCAAAAACGGGAGAGAAACGGAAAACGGCACAGCCGGCCGACCAGGCGCTGGCCGGGCGTGCGCAGGCCCCTGCCTGCACGCGCGCCCGGCCGCTCCCCTGTTTGCGCGGGCAGCGTGCTACTGTTGCCGGTTCGCCGTTTTTCACTCCTTTTCGACTTTTCATGCAATTTTTCTGAACCACAAGATAAATTCAACCCTAGAACATGTATTAACACATTCAAGAAAACCAAGATCTAAAATCCCATGCAAAATTAAACGCCAATAAATATCTACGATAAACATGCTATAAACGTAAATTAAAACACGTTTATCATGCGTAAACGCACATAGCACATAGAATTCTAGGCCTATACACCGAACCGGGCTCTGATACCACTGAAAGATTGTGTGGATCGGCCCGGGAGATCAACGCGAATAGCGGAAGGGCGAAATAGTGCGTAATAAAAATTACAAAGCATAATTAAACGGAACTTAAGTCATGCATAACATACATAAACGAATCAAGGGGTGTGCCCTTGATTCTCCTCGGCGTTCGGTGTATCTCATGTTCAATAAAACACAACATGGAGGTCATAGAATTAGAACCGAAAAAACATAATTAAAGAACCTACCCGGTTGTAGTTTTGTCTTCGTTTCAGCTACATGCATTGTTCCCCGTTTTGCACCAATATCTCAAAGAAGAGACCCTCTAAATCATCTCACTCGCTCCACCGGAAAGCAAACAACCCTTGTGCTAGCAAGAAATTATTTGGGGAGAAGAGACATCGATACACGCTATGAATTAACGCAATCAATGTCTCTTATGTTCTTAACTTGAATAAAATCAAGAAGAACAAAGTATAATTCTTGGAGAGAAAAGAAGGGGATGGACGAAAATCTTGAGAGAGATGAGAGATGAGAGTTGTAGAGAATAGTAGGTGTGAGTGTGTGTTTTTTGAGTATTTATAGAAGATGGAATTTCCTATTCCTTCTCAAACTCTTCCAAAGAGACACACTTTGACTAGGATTTTGACCTAGCCAAATCCTAGTCAAGTTAGGCTTTGATTAAGACAAATTAATCATGGCCCTTCATCTCATCATCCTCTAGATCAAATCTTGTCCATCCATTTTGATGGGCTTTATGGAATGGGCCTATTTAATTCTAAATTAAATATTCCCATGGACTTTATATTAAATCATATTTAATATACTAAGCCCATTAATTAATTAATGGAAAGGACTTATTTAATTCTAAATTAAATAGTCCCATGGACTTTATATTAAATCCTATTTAATATACCAAGCCCATTAATTAATTCCTTAGAATGGGATTATTTAATTCTAAATTAAATAGTCCCATGGACTTTATATTAAATCCTATTTAATATACCAAGCCCACTAATTAATTAATTCACCCTTTTAATCTAATTAAAAGGAAAGCCCATGCTTTCTAAAATTCATAAATCTAATTTATGAACTCAAGCCCGATTATTCCAAATAATTCATCGAGGCTTGAATCTCCAAGAAGTATAATTTAATTTCATTAAATTAAACCTTCTCCCGAAATTAATTCCAAATTAATTCCCTTTCATTTGGTGTAGCGGGTGTGACTCTTTAGGTTCACCTTTCAGTTAGACTTAGACCTACTTTTTGTTATTTCATAACCAAAGTAGTCTGTTACCATGGGTGGCCATCTAGCAACGGTCCATGGCACTAGAGACTAGGTGAATTTATGGTGTGAACATTAAGGCTCCGAGTTATACGCAGGTGCGGTCCTACCGACGCTCGATACGTACGGGTACGGTCCTACTGTCGCCTGTCTCCCGGCCTTTAGTCTAGGGGTCGGTTCCCATCCTTGACTAGGCAACTATGCATAATGCTCGAGATAGGTTTAACTCGACGTAGGAAATCCTTTCCCACTACATCAAGTGCTATGGCCATAGACTTTGTGAGTCTAAACCATCTCCGAGCGCATAGGAGATCTTGCTGTCATATCCTTTGACAGGGGACAGATCCTATCTTGGAATGCACCGTTCTTACATACTCCGACTGCACTGGACGAGGCTTATGATGACCATGTGATATAATAAGTCAAATTTCACCAGATCCAAGATACAACCTTAGTATGTAGGGGACTGTCGTGATCCTCAAGTCCGAGGACTAATCCCGTACTATCGGAACCGGGAATACGAGTCATACCGACCAAGCCCGAGTAGCTTCCATATGACGATTCCCGCGAGTCACCTCAGTCGGCCGCTCCCCAGTAGGCCGACCCACTAACACTGCTTAGACGATCCTCGTCACCCGTCGATGAAACACGACAGCAGATTCTTAGTGCAAGTCTCAAATGGATTCTCGATGCCCCTGTCTTGAGATTCCTTTGACTTGGAGTATTTCAGACTGATTCGGCGAAACTGATTTCATGAACCTACCTCCAAGCGTAGTTCCAATTTCCCGAAATGTTATTTCAGTCTGTGGGCGTTTGTTATGACATCGTAACGATGCAAGCAATAAGTACAACAAACTCATGCCTATGAATCCCTACTACATTCATTAACATAATATTACTTGTTCACAGATTGACGAATGGTTCTCAGAACAGCCAATACCATTGACTTTCTGGTCACCTATTCTAACAATCTCCCACTTGACCAATAAGTCAATTACCCACTTTGTTCAGAATCCTCTGAGTATGAGTAATCTACGATACCGACTAAGGTATTGTGAGTCTACTTACATTTCCGTGCGAAGCAATACGGTCTAACCGTGTTACCTCTATCCATCATTGCCTCCTAGAGATGGTGGTTGTCTAAGAATATTTTCGTGGATCTTGTGATGAGATCTCGTGCCAATACTCCCATAGCCAAGTTGCCTGCCATATAGGCGAACGTGGCTTGGTCGTGCTAGGCGCCACGTCCATCCTATGGACGCGGTCTTCATCAGGGACCACTATCCGATGCATCGTCATTGGGCCTGACTGTGCATGCCTTTCAGACTAACTCGTTTTCACTTATGCTCTGGAAGCTAGTAGCGCTCTAGCCTTCCAAAACAACTCTCAACAGACGGTGCATCATGAACACATCTTTAGTCTTTATTCAGGTACTAAGGATCGTCTTGATTGTTGTCTTCAACCCCTCAGTGCATTACCGATTTATGTTGAGCCATTCTAGAAGCACTCTCAACATCGGTTCCTATGCACCGAGTAAACATATCATATGTTTGCCTAGGGTTAAGACGTAGAGGATACTCAACATCTTGAATGGCTTGATGCTTTATGCATAGTATCCAAGTTTTCTCATCAGTCTTACCATGACTGAGTCTCGAACAACTTGTCCCTCTACATGTTTGAGTTTTCTCATCAGTCTATCACTGACTGAAACTTTGAAAAAAAAACTCAATGTATGTGGGAACCCTTAAAATGTCATGGAGAATTTTTGGTGAGTTACAGTTTGTGTTTTAGTGATTCCTAATGCCTTGAATTCATCCATGAATCAAGATATTACACACTTAAACACTTGAAACGCCATTTATACTCCCACTGACCACCTACGTCGTTTAAGACCGAGTCATGCTCCGTATGAGCTCGTCAAAATGAATATTCCAGTTATGCGGTGTTTCAAACCTTGTTTGAATTTCCTAGTGGATTCTATGGCTCCTCTCCATAAATCCTACTACGATGTCCAACATCACGTTCCGCAGGTCATTTGGATTACTATCCAAATTTGACCGAATATATCCCGATCACTCGTACCTCTTACGACATTCGGGTTCGTTCTTAAGGGGACTTGGAATATGATCAATTTAAGTAAGAAATGCAATTATAAGCAACGTTTAGCATTATTCTGTCGTAAACCTACACAAACCAGACACCGAGTCTAATTTGTCTCCCACTAGTCCCTTGACGTATGTAGGATCCTTCTACATGCTCAAGGACTTTGTCGGGACATAGGCTTGCCAAACCGTGGCTCCTTGTGCGTTACTCCTAGCAAAGTGCCATGTTCCTTACGTTGGCAATTTTGAGTCTACGTCTACACGGGCTAAGGTAATTGGGCGAAACTTCGATCGATCTTCGTCTAACGAGATTCGATCGTTCCCTTTATGAGAGACAGTCATACTTGGCCTTTACAGGAAACGTTTCATTGAGAATTCCATTCTCAACTTGGATGCTAAAAAGCTCCCACTAAATACACGGCCTTTTCGATCCTATCGAAACAGGTTTAATTTTGCAACCATTTATGGTTCACCTCCTTAAGTCTAATTCCCAAACCTCCTATGGGACCTTTAGACTTTTGAACCCTCTTATGGTCTTGTGTATTAGTAACCTACAGTTGTCTTATTGGCTCCCTTCGAATAGACTATTTGGCAAGCCTACTTTGTCCAACAAAGAGCTTTCGGACTTTCTTCTTCATAAAAGACTTGTAAATTTAGTCGATTCGAATCATCTATTTCTAGATTCATCGAACTTTCCAATTTACTTATCTTTTAATAAGAAGAAACCTCCTAGCTGTTGTAGATGCCAAATCTGTAAGTTGGTCTTGATTAATCCATTTCGATATTTAGAATTTTTGAGTATCCATAAACCTTTTATGGGATGGTGTTCTAGGAATTCACGTGTAACTACTAGCAAACATGAATCAATATTCAATAATTTTGTTTGATCAAATATGTATGTAATAAAATCTTTGTCCAACAAAGAGACATACTTTTGATCATGCTAGGTTACGTAATTCCTATATTATCTTAACATGATCACGATTATGGGCCTAACAAGTTTCTAGTCCTTTCCATCAATGGACCTTGCCATTGTTGAATCCTAAAACTGTTCTTGGCTTTTAAGTCATCATTCACTTTCTGCAAACCACCCGCAGATTAGTGATAGGAACGGTATCAAATACCGAAAATTGATCATGTCAATACTCAATATCAAATTTTACCTGCATTGGAGAGAGGTTTAGGATGCTCCCCTTTCCAATGGCCCTCTTTACGACAGTGAATGCTTACGTTCTTAGAAATCTATGAACTTGACTGCTTGAACCTTTTGCTCTTTCCTTTACCTCCACCTTGTGTTGTAAAGGAACAACACTTGAAGTGCTTAATAGTTGATGTCACCTTACCCTTCTTCCTCTTTTGGCGTCTGGCACCTTTGCCTTTCGCTATGGAGGTTGAAGCCTCTCCTACTAGTATCGACGGCGCAGATTTTGCAATCGTTGCTTCATACTAGACCAACATAATTGCCAACCTATGAAGATCTTTTCTAAGCTCATTCATGTTGATAATTAATGGTTCGTAGGAGGGAGGAAGAGACTGAAGGATCATGTCAATGTACGTCTCTTTTTCAAGACTGACGTGGAGGTCTTTTGAGCTTCTCCACTAGGGATTGCTGAAGGACAAGCGGATCCGCCCGGGAGCGCGAGCGGAAGCGAGAAAAAGCGAGAAATTGCGTAAATTTAAATCAAATTCAAAATACGGGAATCCCAAGGGGTGTACCCTTGGGTGCTCAACCGGGCGTTCGATGTAGGATGTGTAAATACTAAAACATATATTTAAACACATAGGGCATAGATATATAAATGAAATCAATCAAAGCGTAATAAACCGTTACCTTTGATTGTTTAGCGTATGCTCCCGGCTACTAGCGTTGTTCCTTCTCCGGAATGCTCACGAAATCTAAACGTATGGATTCTCCAAAGGTGATCCACACCACACCGGAAGAAACACACGTTCTTCTTGCTAGAAAAGAACGGGTTTAGGAAGGAATCGGTTTAAGAGAAGAACACTATGAATTAGTGTTCTCTTAAACATACTTTGTTCTTCTTCTTGATTCAAAATCAAGTGAAGAACACAAGTGTAAGAGAGGGAGGGAGCATGAAATTTTGAGAGAGAGGAGAGGATTTTTGTCTTCTCTTTTTCCTAGAAAAAGATGAATAATGAATTACTTATGCTAGGTGTTGTATATTCAAATATATACATAATTAATGTGATTATTGGAATGTGTCTAGGTTCATCCAAGGATGTCTAGATTCATTCCAATCAATCACCATCAATTCTTCAATCAAGCCTACCAAAATTTATGGTATGATCAAATCATACCAAAAGGGAAGAGCTTGATTGGAGTTGATTTGTCTCTTTCCAAAAGAGACAAGTCAACATACCACCTAGCATGCAACATGGCTTATTTTGCTTCCTCCAAGGGAGCATGTCGGCTATGTTTAATTAAGGGAAGAAGTCCAACTTCTTCCTATTCCAAATTAGGAATTATTTCTCCTCTCGGGTATAATTTAACGGACCGGGTTTTATCGTAATCCAATTATGACGAACCCAATACTAAATCCAATTTAATGTCCACTTAAATTATTCCCGTTGATCTTTTAATCCAATTAAAAGATCCAACGTCTCAACATCTCAACTTTCCATATTTAATCGAAAATCCAATTTACCGATTAAATGAAAGCCCGATACAATATCGGCCCGTCCATCCAATGGACTTTCCCTTAAGTAATCCAATTACTTATTTTATCGTTCGAGATTGACTCCAAGTCGATCTCTCAACCTCCTCGGTGATTTGTATGTGACCCTTTAGGTTCACCCTCAGCTAGACTTGGGCCCGTGTCCCACAAGGGCCCGTTACCATGGGTGGCCGTCTAGCAACGGTCCATGGCACTAGAGACTAGGTGAATTGGCGTGAACATTTAGGCGCCGATTCCGTACGGGTACGATCCTTCCGTCTACCGTCTCCCGGCCTTAGTCTAGGGTATGGAATTAGGCGTCGGTTCCCATCCTTGACTAGGCATCTATCTTAATACTCGAGACCACGTATGCTTCATTGTGTCGACACAGGAAACCATTCCCTGTTCGACCAACCACTGTGGCCACAGCTTCAAACAGCATGAACGTGTCTCCGAGTGCATAGGAGATACCTCTGTCACATACTGACAGGGGACGGATCCTCTTCTTGGAATCCACCGTCCTCGCTACACATTCTGACTGCACTGGATAAGGCTTATGATAATCATCTTACAGAATGATCACCTCTCGCCAGATCCAAGATACAGCCGTCCTGTGCACGTGACTGCCATGATTCCTCAAGTCTGAGGATTACTCCCGTACTATCGGAACCGGGGAATCCAATAATACCGACCAAGCCTCCAAGGCTTCCATATGATGATCCCCGCGAGTCAGTCCAGTCGGCTCGACCCCAGTCGACCAACCCATCAAGATCGTGTAGGCGTCCCACGCCTGTCGCCGATGAAACACGGCACTCATCCAATGAACACGACTCTTGACGCAAGTCTCAATAGGACTCTCGATGCCCTGTCTCGAGGTCCTCGACTTGGAACGTTTCAGATCCAACTCTTAATCAGGTGGTTTCATGACCACCATCCAATGCGTGGCCCAACTGCATGAGTTGTTATGCATGGTCTGTGGGCTTTGTTGCGATATAACTTGAACACAAATGTAAGATGAGCGCAACAAAGAAGGTACCAATGGTGGCGAACACTCATCTTATTCATCACATAATAATATTACATTCACATCAAGTTGTCGGATAGGTTACAAATTGCCAAACCTATTGGCTTTCTGGTCACCTATTCCAACAATTGCATCATCACTCCATGTTCTTAGTACCAACATCCCTTCCATCATCTTAGCTCCAAACATGCCTTCATTGCATTTTACCCCACATACTGGTCCAGGACCATATAGACATGATGCAAACGAAGCATAGTTTGAGCCAACATCATTATATCCTACTTGCCGGTGGTCATCCTTCAACTTTTGAACGCCAAGCGTTGCCTTAGTTGTCGACCCCTCCGGCAAGGGCTGAGGAACGTCCTCATCCGGTTATGTGAGTTAAGGTTCTGGAAATCTAAGACCATCTTAAGATTTCGCAGTCAATTCGTGTAATTGGTTCCCTTTTAATGAGCCTTTTAGTGATGTGTTTGGTGGATTCTTAGACATTCACAAATATATGAAACAGAAAATAATAAGCAGAATGAAGTAATATTTTGGTTAAGTCTCGGTCTTTAGTCCTTAACCTCTCCCACTATTTTTACGAAAACACGGCACTCTCAAACGTTGTTTTCGGGAAATCCTTTCCTAGTGGGCTCAGGATCCACAGCGATCTCCCCCATACCCCGCTTTTACGATTCGCATGGGAAAAGAACCCGTGGGAGGTATTCCATATCATTCTCGTTCCACGAGATTCCCAAGATAATTGCCTCACCCTTTCACATGATCCCGAGGACTCCAAGCGAATCACGTTATTCGGGCGTTAGACCTGACCCAATCAACCGATTCATAGACTCACTGCTACCTCCACGACTCGTGAGACAGGTAACAGCAATCTACTCATCGTTCATGACAAAGTGCAGCTTCTTTTAAGCACGATAGTCGTGCCACGACTCGTGAGACCACGCTATCGACCTAAAAGATCTTCCTCACTTTTGCCATGGATGGAAGGCTTGGAAAGACTCCCAGAGTCCTAGTCTATTTATTAAGGGTCTATATTTAACTTGGTTTAACCAAGTGAGAGTTTTGATAGAACGAGACCTCATCACATATTAAGTATTGCATTGCATGCGTTATGGCAGAAATATTCTAAGCGTGAATGTAACCATACATAAAGCATATAGAATAATCATAAGCATATAATACGCATCGCATGCAAAATAAAGCCTAGCACGCCCCTGTAGGATGATCACAAGCCCAAACCTATGCGACCCACTGAGCCCGCAGTGCATCTATGGTCAATCTAAGGGTAGGCCCTATGCTATTACAAGTTTTAATAACCCATTACATGCAATGGGCCTTGTAAGTCCTCTTTATCTTCTTGGGCTCTCCATCGTGGGCCTACACCGGGCTTCTTCTCCATAGATCCTCCGTGGGCCATCTGATGGCAACCTCCATGGGCCTCCAATACCTTGGGCTTGTCTTCACTTGCAGCTTTTATTTGCAAAAAAATAAAACCTCACCACTAATTCTACTCTCATTACATCATAAAATAAGAAACCCCAATTAAACATTTGGGGGGAGTACATTAGGAGGGAGAGAGAAAGCCTTATTATTCCAAGGCAACTAGAAGAGAGACAGAGAGGAAAATAAAGAGGCACACAGGCCATAACCCAACAAATAAATATAAATAAACCATACATGCGGTCTAGGGGCTTTGTGATCATCCTTTGTCAAATCAATTAACACAAATAGCACAAATACATATCCCACATAAAATATGCTATACCAAAATCCATGATAATCCATACCATAAAATAAATGTAGAAATTACATGTAAAATATTCACACCAAACATTGGATAATAGTGCAACCTATGCACAACGATTTTTGTTGGAAAAACCTTTTCCATAATTAACAAGGCAATATTAATTCTATGAAATATAAAATCTCAACCAAAATTAAAATGCCCCAAGTTAATAAATTCAGAAACATTCCAAGAATTTTTACAGAAAAATCAAATTTTCTGAAAACACAAAAACCAACAATTCAAGAATATGCTCATATATTCAAGAATCCCAAAATCCAACATTTGTGCAATATTAATACATGTTAATATCTACTCATGCTCAAACCATAAAATGACCATGATGTCCAACATCATAAAACGCAGAAATTATTGCTAAATTTCACATATGAATTTTGATCATTGGTGCAACCATTGCAAAAATAAAATCCTGTTAGGAAACCTTTCCTCATCAACCAAGCAATATTTATTTTAGGAAATTCCAAATCTCAAAAATAAATATTCTAAGTCAACGGGTTCAGAATAATGCAGAAAATATCATAAAAATAATTCAGAAAAAATAGTTTTGAAAAACGAGCCAAAAACGGGAGAGAAACGGAAAACGGCACAGCCGGCCGGCCAGGCGCGCACGCGCTCAGGCGCCCTTGCCTGCGCGTGCGGCCGCGCGCGCGCTGTCCGCGCACGCTGGGCGCGCTGGCCGGGCGCGCGCGTGCAGGCAGGGCGCCCCCTGTGCGCGCGGGCAGCGTGCTACTGCTGCCGGTTCGCCGTTTTTCACTCCTTTTCGACTTTTCATGCAATTTTTCTGAACCACAAGATAAATTCAACCCTAGAACATGTATTAACACATTCAAGAAAACCAAGATCCAAAATCCCATGCAAAATTAAACGCCAATAAATATCTACGAAAAACATGCTATAAACGTAAATTAAAACATGTTTATCATGCTTAAACGCACATAGCACATAGAATTCTAGGCCTATACACCGAACCGGGCTCTGATACCACTGAAAGATTGTGTGGATCGGCCCGGGAGATCAACGCGAATAGCAGAAGCGCGAAATAGTGCGTAATAAAAATTACAAAGCATAATTAAACGGAATTTAAATCATGCATAACATACATAAACGAATCAAGGGGTGTGCCCTTGATTCTCCTGGGCGTTCGGTATATCTCATGTTCAATAAAATACAACATGGAGGCCATAGAATTAGAACCGAAAAAACATAATTAAAGAACCTACCCAATTGTAGTTTTGTCTTCGTTTCGGCTACATGCATTGTTCCCTGTTTTGCACCAAGATCTCAAAGAAGAGAACCTCTAAATCATCTCACTCGCTCCACCGGAAAGCAAACAACCCTTGTGCTAGCAAGAAATTATTTGGGGAGAAGAGACATCGATACACGCTATGAATTAACGCAATCAATGTCTCTTATGTTCTTAACTTGAATAAAATCAAGAAGAACAAAGTATAATTCTTGGAGAGAAAAGAAGGGGATGGACGAAAATCTTGAGAGAGATGAGAGATGAGAGTTGTAGAGAATAGTAGGTGTGAGTGTGTGTTTTTTGAGTATTTATAGAAGACAGAATTTCCTATTCCTTTTCAAACTCTTCCAAAGAAACACACTTTGACTAGGATTTTGACCTAGTCAAATCCTAGTCAAGTTAGGCTTTGATTAAGACAAATTAATCATGGCCCTTCATCTCATCATTCTCTAGATCAAATCTTGTCCATCCATTTTGATGGGCTTTATGGAATGGGCCTATTTAATTCTAAATTAAATATTCCCATGGACTTTATATTAAATCATATTTAATATACTAAGCCCATTAATTAATTAATGGAAAGGACTTATTTAATTCTAAATTAAATAGTCCCATGGACTTTATATTAAATCTTAATATACCAAGCCCATTAATTAATTCCATAGAATGGGATTATTTAATTCTAAATTAAATAGTCCCATGGACTTTATATTAAATCCTATTTAATATACCAAGCCCACTAATTAATTAATTCACCCTTTTAATCTAATTAAAAGGAAGCCCATGCTTTATAAAATTCATAAATCTAATTTATGAACTCAAGCCCGATTATTCCAAATAATTCATCGAGGCTTGAATCTCCTAGAAGTATAATTTAATTCCATTAAATTAAACCTTCTCCCAGAATTAATTCCAAATTAATTCCCTTTCATTTGGTGTAGCGGGTGTGACTCTTTAGGTTCACCTTTCAGCTAGACTTAGACCTACTTTTTGTTATTTCATAACCAAAGTAGTCCGTTACCATGGGTGGCCATCTAGCAACGGTCCATGGCACTAGAGACTAGGTGAATTTATGGTGTGAACATTTAAGCTCCGAGTTATACGCAGGCGCGGTCCTACCGACGCTCGATACGTACGGGTACGGTCCTACTGTCGCCTGTCTCCCGGCCTTTAGTCTAGGGGTCGGTTCCCATCCTTGACTAGGCAACTATGCATAATCCTCGAGATAGGTTTAACTCGACGTAGGAAATCCTTTCCCCACTACATCAAGTGCTATGGCCATAGACTTTGTGAGTCTAAACTATCTCCGAGCGCATAGGAGATCTTGCTGTCATATCCTTTGACAGGGGACAGATCCTATCTTGGAATTCACCGTTCTTACATACTCCAACTGCACTGGATGAGGCTTATGATGACCATGTGATATAATCAGTCAAATTTCACCAGATCCAAGATACAACCTTAGTATGTAGGGGACTGCCGTGATCCTCAAGTCCGAGGACTAATCCCGTACTATCGGAACCGGGAATACGAGTCATACCGACCAAGCCCGAGTAGCTTCCATATGACGATTCCCGCGAGTCACCTCAGTCGGCCGCTCCCCAGCAGGCCGACCCACTAACACTGCTTAGACGATCCTCGTCACCCGTTGATGAAACACGACAGCAGATGCTTAGTGCAAGTCTCAAATGGATTCTCGATGCCCTGTCTCGAGATTCCTTTGACTTGGAGTATTTCAGACTGATTCGGCGAAATTGATTTCATGAACCTACCTCCAAGCATAGTTCCAATTTCCCAAAATGTTATTTCATTCTGTGGGCGTTTGTTGTGACATCGTAACGATGCAAGCAGTAAGTACAACAAACTCATGCCTATGAATCCTTACTACATTCATTAACATAATATTACTTGTTCACAGATTGACGAATGGTTCTCAGAACAGCCAATACCACTGACTTTCTGGTCACCTATTCTAACACCTACCTCCAAGCATTGTCCCAGTCCCCGAAATAGATTCTCAGTCCGTAGGCTTTGTTTGCGTAGCGAACAGATATGTAATAGCAATCTATAAGTGAACGCAAACAAAGTAACGCCATATGAATCTCACTTCTTTATTCATAAATGTTTTATCAAACACATACTAAAATTGTCTAGACATAGGTTACATTTTCCAGCCAAGATTGGTTTACATGGTCACCTATTCTAACAGTACCTCATTAGGTATACATAACCATATCGTGAATGATCATCGGTGAAGGTTATGAAGTAGGAGAACCCACCTCGGGCCTGCGTCCTTAGTGGTCCTCATACATCTGTATGGACCAAGTCCAACAGACCTGTGGCAAGCCTGCTTTGTCCTAAAAGGGCTTCTTGGTCATTTTTCCTCTTAGACAGGACTCACAAGTTGGTAGCTCACTCAAGTCCCCTACCTCTAGGTTCTTTGAGTCTACCAATCTTCTCATCCTGTCTTGGGATATGTGACTTAGCCTAGCGTGCCACAGTCGTGCGTTCCCGTTATTATCTATTTTACGTTTATGTTGAGCGTTAAGAACGAAGTTCATTTGTTGCAAGATATAGAGCCCCGTTATTAAGTGTACCAAGTAGATGAGCAATGCCACACCTCATCAAATAAAAGCAATTTTTATTGATCATAAACGCATAACCGCTATTGTCTAACAATGGAATGGAAATGATGTTTTTAATCATATTAGGTACATAATAAACTTGCTCTAACTCTATACTAATACTATCACTAACTACTAGAGTGGCGGATCCTACTGCTTCTGCCGAGATGGCCTTGCCATTCCCAAGCTTCAGGATCATATCCCCGCTACCCATTTTTCTGCTTCTTTTCAGCACCTGCAAATCATTGCAAATGTGAGCTCCACAGCCGGTATCTAATACCCAAGAGGCAAAATTTGTGACCATATTAACCTCAGTCACAAATATACCTTGGTTCGAGAGGAGTTTGGGGCAATCCCTCTTCCAATGCCCTTTCTTACGGCCATTGATACATATGTCATATGCCCTCGATTGTTGCTTGGAGACAACCTTTCCCTTTCCTTTGCCTTTCCCCTCTTTAGCAATGGGAACACTCTTAGTGTTCGTAGCTGCTTTGACGGCTTTTTCCCTTCCCTTTCTTCCTTTTCCAACGTGCCGGCACCCTTGCCTTTCGTCTTGGAAGTTGAAGCACCTCCAAACAATACCGAAGGCGTCGACTTTTTGGTCATTGCCTCGTATTGCACCAACATATTGATCAACTCATGAATGCCCTTCTCAAGTGCGTTCATGTTATAGTTAACAATAAAATTGGTCGAAGAAGAGTGGGAGAGACTGAAGGATCACATCTATGTACGTTTCATTATCGAGGCCTGCCTTTAGGTCCTCGAGCTTTTCCACCAGGGTAAGAATTTTAACCCCGTGCTCTTATACAGAGGATCCTTCTGTCATTTGGGTTCCAAAGAATGCCTTAGTCGCGACATACCTATTATGCCGGTCCGGGACTGCATAGCAATCCTTAAGGCGAGCCATAATGGAAGGAACATCGTCTAGCCTTTCATACTGCTTCTGAATTTCATTCGTCATTGAAGCAAGTATGACGCTACGGACCTTTCGGTTATCCTTATGCCAAGTCTCGAACGTCTCACGTTCTTCTGGCGTGGATCCTTCCGGTAAGGTCCTAAGGAGAGGCTCGTCCATGACGTAGCCTTGGTTCTCGTAATCCAGGACTATCCTGAGATTGCGCAACCAGTTATTGTAATTGGTTCCATTAAATTTGTTGGTCTCAAGTATGGTTGATAAAGGGTTCTTAGACATTTTAAATCTACATTTAAAACAGAGTGCGCGATCAGCAAAATTTAAAAGACGGAGGTTTGATAAATAATTAAATGCTTGGTCTTTAGTCATTTAATGCTCCCACTCTTTATACGAAAATATGATACTCTCAAACGTTATTTTCGAGAAATCCTTTCCTAGTGGGCTTGGGATCCACAACGAATTTTCTCATACCCCGCTTTTACGATTCGCATGGAAAAAATCCTGTGGAAGATATGCCATACCATTCTCGTTCCACGAGATTCCCAAGATTATTGCTTCACCCTTTCACATGATCCCGAGGGACTCCAAGTGAATCGTGTTAATCGGGCGTTAGACCCGACCCAATCAACCAAGCCATAGACCCGCTGCTACCTCCACGACTCGTGAGACAGGTAACAGTGGTCTACTTTTCGTTTATGACATAGTGTAGCTTCTTTTAAGTACGATAGTCGTGCCACGACTCGTGAGACCACGCTATCGACCTAAATCAGCTTACTCACTATGCCATGGACTGGAAGGCATGGACAAACTCCTATAGTCCATGTCCACTTTGTCTAGGGTTTGGACATTGGTCCAACTAATGTGGGAGTAGTAAATGACCGAGATCTCATATGAATAAATATTAACACATTCATCCACAATGCGTAATAAATAAATAAATTGCATCCCATAGCAGTTATATGATAAATAAAATCCATTCATCCATCATAATAGCCACATGTAAAATTAAAGCCTAGCACGCCCCTGTTGGATGATCACGAGCCATAATCCTATGCGACCCACATAGCCCGCAGTGGATCTATGGTCAATCTAGGGTTGGTCCTACACTATTACATTAATAGTAACCTGAAAGATTATGTGGATCGTCCCGGGAAAAGCGCGAATGCGGAAGCGCGGTATAATTAAAAATTAAAACGGAATTTAAACATGCTTTTAAAATTAAAACACGTTTCAAAGGGTGTGCCTTTGAAATTTTCCCGGGCATTCGGTGTATCTCATGAACGTATAACATAAAATAAATCATGGAGGCCATAGGGTTGAAAATTAAAGAGGGACGAAAATTTAAAACGAGACCTACCCGTTGTCGTTTTCGTCTTCAACGGCTACATGCGTTGTTCCCCGTTTTGCACCAAGATCTCGTCTTTGTGACCCTCTAATTCGTGACACACGATCCACCCACGTATCTTGCACGTCGTGCTAGCAACGAACAAGTGTATAATTTTGGAGTGGATGAATCAATAACACATTATCAATTAATGGTATTGATTCATCAAGATTCTAACGTTCCAAGAACAAAAGAATCAAGAAAAACTATTTTCTTGAGAGAGAGAGGGGGCGGACGAGAGAGATGGGAGAGAGAGAGAAACCGTGTGTGTGTGTTGTGTGTGTGTGTTGGAGTTTCATCATCATCTAAATTGTAGGATGCTAGGGGTTTATATAGAAGAGGAGTTTAATCCTCTTTAAACTCCTCTTTCAAGAACTCTAGTTTGAATAGGATTTTGACCTAGTCAAAGTCCTAGTCAAAGTAGTGTTTTGACCTAGTCAAAACGATCCTAGCCATCCATCTCTCCCATTGATCTCAACCGTTGATTTAATTTAATTTAATGGAAATATTTAAAACCTATTTAAATATTTCCAAGAGGCTAATATAAATATTATTTAAGCCCATTAAATAAATCCTTTTGATAAATCTAATTTATCAATTTAATTCCTTCTATCAAGTAGAAAGAATTATTTCTCAAGAAAAATAAAGGACCCGATTAAAATCCAATTTAATCATTCCTTCACTCCAATATTTAATTCCAAATTAAATATTTAATTGTGTGTGGATAGTGTGTGACTCTTTAGGTTCACCATTCAGCTAGACTTGGTCGGGTTCCTAGAACCCGTCCGTTACCATGGGTGGCCATCTAGCAACGGTCCATTGGCACTAGAGACTAGGTGAAATATTCAGGGATGAACATTTAGGCTCTAACAGTACGCTTGTCCTTCTGTCTACGGTCTCAACACTTTAGAGTCTAAGGCACGGAAAATGCAGGTACCCATTTTGGACCTAAGTGTCGGTCTGTCCACACTAAACGCCGCGAGGGAACCCTTCCCTTCTGTTCAGTCACTGTGGCCACAGTTTTAGGGACAAGACCTAGAGCATACATGAGACTCAACTGTCAAAACCTATTGACAGGAGACAGATCCTTTCTTGGAAACTACTGTCACTTTGTACATCAGAACTGCACTAGACATGGCTTATGACTACCAAATGGAATTTCTGGCAATCTCTCACCATATCTAAGATACAATCCTGATGTACAGGTAAACTCAGTAATTCCTCAAGTCAAAGGACTTTACCTGTACCGTTGGAACCGGGAATACACGTCATACCTAGCAGACCATACTCAAGGTCCTCCGTAAGACGGTTCCCGCGAGTCACCTCAGTCAGCTGCGTCCTAGCAGGCTTAACCCACTAACACTGCTTAGACGATCCTCGTCACCCGTCGATGAAACACGACAGCAGATGCTTAGTGCAAGTCTCAAATGGAATCCCGGTACCCATTTTCGGGATTCCTTGACTTGGAATTTCCGGACTGATTCGGGAAGACTGATTTCATGGACCTACCTCCAAGCGTAGTCCCAGTCCCCGAAATCGAATCTCAGTCCGTGGGCTCTGTTGCGTAGTGAACAGATATGGAAAAATGGGTGCAAGTGAACACAAACAAAGTAATGCCAAATGAAAATTCACTTCTTTATTCATTAATGATTTATCAAAACACCTATAATTGTCTAGACATAGGTTACATATACCCGCCAAAATTGGCTTACATGGTCACCTATTCTAACAATCTCCCACTTGACCTTTAAAGCCAATCACCCATATGCCTAATCCCCATCTTCTCAAGATGTTGCGTATGAGCACTTTGCGACATAGGCTTTGTCAGCGGGTCTGCTGTGTTGTCTGCTGAGTTGACTCGGTCCATCCGAACGTCACCTCTTCCTACCATTTCTCTAAGAAGATGGTAGCGTCTAAGAATGTGTTTGGAACGGTGGTGAGATCTCGGTTCCTTCGCTTGCGCTATTGCACCGTTGTTATCACAGAAGATGACAACGGGCTCGGCGATGCTAGGCACCACACCCAACTCTTGGATGTAGTTTCTCATCCAAACCGCTTCCTTGGCAGCTTCTGAAGCTGCTATGTATTCAACCTCAGTGGTGGAGTCAGCAGTGGTTGCTTGCTTGGAACTTTTCCAAGCCACTACTCCTCCGTTGAGCTTGAATACATACCCCGATTGAGACTTGGCATCATCGTCATCAGACTGGAAGCTGGCGTCGCTAAAGCCTTCCAGAATTAGTTTTCCATTGCCATAGACTAAGAACATTTCCTTAGTCCTCCTTAGGTACTTAAGGATGCCCTTAACTGCATTCCAATGTGCCTCTCCTGCACAGGACTGATATCTGCTAGTCACGCTCAAAGCGTATGCAATGTCAGGCCTGGTGCAGTGGACCGCATATTGGATGCTACTTACGGCAGAAGCATAGGGGATTACTTTCATCTTTTCAAGTTCCTCATCAGTCTGCGGGGACTGTTTCTTGGACAACTTGATCCCATGCCTCATAGGAAGGAACCCTCGTTTGGAGTTGTCCATTCGATATCTCTTTAGGAGTTTCTCCATATACGAGTTTTGGGTGAGCCCTAACATCCTTTTAGATCTGTCCCTGACAATCTGGATGCCTAGGATGTAGGATGCTTCACCCAAGTCCTTCATGGAAAACTTGGTTGACAGCCATGCTTTCGTGTTTCCTAACATTCTGACGTCATTTCCAATGAGCAGAATGTCATCCACGTAAAGCACTAGGAACACTATGGAGCTCCCACTGACCTTCTTGTATACACAAGGGTCGGATTCGTTTTTGATGAAGTCATAACCCCGTATTACTTCATCAAATCGAATGTTCCAACTCCGGGAAGCTGGCTTGAGGCCATGAAAACCGAAATGCGGTCGCACCTAGAAATCCATATCTCACTGGAGGTCTGGATTCTCTAGTGGACCTTCGGAGAACGGGAACGTTAGTGGTAACTGTGGGCGCTGACTGTATCGGAGCCGGCGGTTCAGGGGCCGGGGCTGGCCTCCCTTGAGGTTGTCCTTCATGCCTAGCATGTTGGACTTCTCTAGGTAGGTCAGTCCTCCTAGTGTCTATCCTGAATCCTCTAGGTGAGGTTTCCGCGACTGTTTCTGATGGCTGAGTTCCATCACTTGATTCCTCAAGGATCAGCTCATCAGGTTGGATATCCTCCGGGAAGCCTTGCTCCAAGAATACTGCATTCCTTGAAACAAATACCTTTTGTTCCAAAGGGTCATAAAAGTAATAACCCGCAGTTTCTTTAGGGTATCCAACGAACCTGCATAGGCTAGACCTGGATTCTAGCTTATCTCCCACTAACCTCTTGACGTATGCGGGGCTACCCCACACTTTCAAGTAGTTGTAGGATGCAGGCTTGCCGTGCCATATCTCATATGGCGTTTGGGTCACTAGACTAGTAGGCGCCAAATTCAATAACTTGGCTGCCGTTTCTAATGCATAACCCCAAAACGATAGGGGCAATTTGGTAAAACTCATCATGGAACGAACCATGTCCAACAGGGTTCGGTTCCTCCTTTCAGAGACGCCATTTAACTGTGGTGTTCCGGGAGGTGTCCATTCTGATATTATACCATGTTCTTTTAGATAATCTAGGAATTCGGCACTAAGGTATTCACCGCCTCGGTCTGACCGTAGGACTTTAATTTTGCAGTTGGTTTGATTCTCCACTTCAAGTCTGAATTCTTTAAACCTCTCAAGAGCTTCAGACTTGTACCTGATCAGGTAAACATAACCATACCGTAAATGATCATCGGTGAAGGTTATGAAGTAGGAGAACCTACCTCGGGCCTGCGTCCTTAGTGGTCCACATACGTCTGTATGGACCAAGTCCAACAGACCTGTGGCAAGCCTGCTTTGTCCTACAAGCCTCGATGTATTATTTGGAATAATCGGGCTTGAGTTCATAAATTAGATTTATGAATTTTACAAAGCATGGGCTTTCCTTTTAATTAGATTAAAAGGGTGAATTAATTAATTAATGGGCTTTGGTATTAAATAGGATTTAATATAAAGTCCATGGACTATTTAATTTGGAATTAAATAAAGTCCATTCCATTAATTAATTAATGGGCTTAGTATATTAAATAGGATTTAATATAAAGTCCATGGGACTATTTAATTTAGAATTAAATAATCCCATTCTATGGAATTAATTAATGGGCTTGGTATTAAATAGGATTTAATATAAAGTCCATGGACTATTTAATTTGGAATTAAATAAAGTCCATTCCATTAATTAATGGGCTTAGTATATTAAATAGGATTTAATATAAAGTCCATGGGAATATTTAATTTAGAATTAAATAGGCCCATTCCATAAAGCCCATCAAAATGGATGGACAAGATTTGATCTAGAGAATGATGAGATGAAGGGCCATGATTAATTTGACTTAATCAAAGCCTAATTTGACTAGGATTTTTGACTAGGTCAAAATCCTAGTCAAAGTGTGTCTCTTTGGAAGAGTTTGAGAAGGAATAGGAATTCCATCTTCTATAAATACTTAAAAAACACACACTTACACCTACTATTCTCTACAACTCTCATCTCTCAATTCTCCCTCAAATTTTCGTCCACCCCTATTTTTCACTCTCCAAGAATATTACTTTGTTCTTCTTGATTTTATTCAAGTTAAGAACATAAGAGACATTGATTGCGTTAATTCATAGCGTGTATCGATGTCTCTTCTCCCCAAATTATTTCTTGCTAGCACAAGGGTTGTTTGCTTTTCGATGGAGCGAGTGAGATGATTGAGAGGGTCTCTTCTTGAGATCTTGGTGCAAAACGGGGAACAATGCATGTAGCCGAACGAAGACAAAACTACAACCGGGTAGGTTCTTTAATTTCGTTTTTTCGATTTCAATTCTATGGCCTCCATGTTGTGTTTTATTGAACATGAGATACACCGAACGCCCGGGAGAATCAAGGGCACACCCCTTGATTCGTTTATGAATATTATGCATATTTTAAATTCCATTTAATTATGCTTTGTAATTTTTTATTACGCACTATTTCGCGCTTCCGCTATTCGCGTTAATCTCCCGGGACGATCCACTGATTTCTTTCATCCAAAGGTGATCCACACCACACCGGATGAAACACACGTTCTTCTTGCTAGAAAAGAACGGGTTTAAGAAGTAATCGGTTTAAGAGAAGAACACTATGAATTATTGCTCTCTTAAACTTACTTTGTTCTTCTTCTTGATTCAAAATCAAGTGAAGAACACAAGTGTGAGAGAGGGAGAGAGGGCCGAGTGTTGAGAGAGAGGAGAGGGATTTTGTTTTCTCTTTTTCCTAGAAAAAGATGAATAATGAATCACACATGTTTGGTGTTGTATATTCTAATATATATACATAATTAATATAATTATTTGGAATGTGTCTAAGTTCATCCAAGGATGTCTAGATTCATTCCAATCAATCACCATCAATTCTTCAATCAAGCCTACCAAAATTCTTTGGTATTTGATAAAAAACATTTATGAATAAAGAAGTGAAAATTCATATGGCAATACTTTGTTTACGTTCACTTATCTGCATTTACATTTCTGTTCACTATGCAAACAAAGCCCACGGACTGAGTAACGTTTTCGGGGACTGGGACTACGCTTGGAGGTAGGTCCATGAAATCAGTCTCACCGAATCAGTCTGGAAATCTCCAAGTCAAGGAATCCCGAAAATGGGTACCGAGATTCCCTTTGAGACTTGCACTAAGCATCTGCTGTCGTATTTCTTGAATGTGTTTATACATGTTCTAGGGTTTAATTTATCTTGTGGTTCAGAAAAATTGCATGAAAAATCGAAAAGGAGTGAAAAACGGCGAACCGGCAGCAGCAGCACGCTGGCCGCGCGCACAGGGGCGCGGCGGGCGCGCGTGCAGGCAGGGGCCTGCGCGCGCCCGGCCAGCGCGCGCGCTGTGCCGGCGCGCGCGTGCGCGCGCGCGCACGGCATGCGCTGGGCGTGCGCGCTGTGCGCGCAGGCAGAGGAGCCTGCGCGCGCGCGCGCGCCTGGCCGGCTGGCTGTGCCGTTTTCCGTTTCTCTCCCGTTTTTTGGCTCGTTTTTTCAAAACTGTTTTTTCTGAATTATTTTTATGATATTTTCTGCATTATTCTGAACCCTTTGACTTAGAATATTTATTTTTTTGAGATTTGGAATTTTCTAAAAATAAATATTGCTTGGTTGATGAGGAAAGGGTTTCCTAACAAGATTTAATTTTTGCAATGGTTGCACCAATGATCAAAATTCATATGTGAAAATTCGCAATAATTTCTGCGTTTTATGATGTTGGACATCATGGTTATTTTTATGGTTTGAGCATGAGTAGAGCTTAACATGTATTAATATTGCACAATTGTTGGATTTTGGAATTCTTGAATAAATGGGCATATTCTTGAATTGTTGATTTTTGTGTTTCAGAAAAATTTGATTTTTCTGTATAATTCTTGGAATTTTTCTGAATTAATTAACTTGAGGCATTTTAATTTTGGTTGAGATTTTATATTTCATAGAATTAATATTGCCTTGTTAATTATGGAAAAGGTTTTTCCAACAAAAATCGTTGTGCATAGGTTGCACTATTATCCAATATTTGGTGTGGATATTTTACATGTAGTTTATGCATTTATTTTATGGTATGGATTATCATGGATGTTGGTATAGCATATTTTACGTGGGATATGCATTTGTGCTATTTGTGTTAATTGATTTGACAAAGGATGATCACAAAGCCCCTAGACCGCATGTATGGTTTATTTACATTTATTTGTTGGGTTGTGGCCTGTGTGCCTCTTTATTTTCCTCTCTGTCTCTCTTCTAGTGCCTTGGAATAATAAGGCTTTCTCTCTCCCTCCCAATGTACTCCCCCCAAATGTTTAATTGGGGTTTCTTATTTTATGATGTAATGAGAGTAGAATTAGTGGTGAGGTTTTATTTCTTTTTGTAAATAAAAGCTGCAAGAGAAGACAAGCCCAAGGTGTTGGAGGCCCATGGAGGTTGCCATCAGATGGCCCACGGAGGATCCATGGAGAAGAAGCCCGGTGTAGGCCCACGATGGAGAGCCCAAGAAGATAAAGAGGACTTACAAGGCCCAATGCATGTAATGGGTTATTGAATCTTGTAATAGTGTAGGGCCTACCCTTAGATTGACCATAGATCCACTGCGGGCTCAGTGGGTCGCATAGGTTTGGGCTTGTGATCATCCTACAGGGGCGTGCTAGGCTTTATTTTGCATGCGATGCGTATTATATGCTTATGATTATTCTATATGCTTTATGTATGGTTACATTCACGCTTAGAATATTTCTGCCATAACGCATCCAATGCAATACTTAATATATGTGATGAGGTCTCGTTCTATCAAAACTCTCACTTGGTTGAACCAAGTTAAATATAGACCCTTAATAAATGGACTAGGACTCTGGGAGTCTGTCCAAGCCTTCCATCCATGGCAAAAGTGAGGAAGATCTTTTAAGTCGATAGCGTGGTCTCACGAGTCGTGGCACGACTATCGTGCTTAAAAGAAGCTGCACTTTGTCATGAACGATGAGTAGACTGCTGTTACCTGTCTCACGAGTCGTGGAGGTAGCAGTGAGTCTATGAATCGGTTGATTGGGTCGGGTCTAACGCCCGAATAACGTGATTCGCTTGGAGTCCTCGGGATCACGTGAAAGGGTGAGGCAATTATCTTGGGAATCTCGTGGAACGAGAATGGTATGGAATACCTCCCACGGGTTCTTTTCCCATGCGAATCGTAAAAGCGGGGTATGGGGGAGATCGCTGTGGATCCCGAGCCCACTAGGAAAGGATTTCCCGAAAACAACGTTTGAGAGTGCCGTGTTTTCGTAGAAATAGTGGGAGAGGTTAAGGACTAAAGACCGAGACTTAACCAAAATATTACTTCATTCTGCTTATTATTTTCTGTTTCATATATGTTGTGAATGTCTAAGAATCCACCAAACACATCATTAAGAGGCTCATTAAAAAGGAACCAATTACACGAATTGACTGCGAAATCTTAAGATGGTCTTAGATTTCCAGAACCTTAACTCACATACCGGAATGAGGACGTTCCTCAGCCCTTGCCGGAGGGGTCGACAACTGAGGCAATGCTTGGCGTTCAAAAGTTGAAGGATGACCACCGGCAAGTAGGATATAATGATGTTGGCTCAAGCTATGCTTCGTTTGCATCATGTCTATATGGTCTTGGACCAGCATGTGGGGTAAAATGCAACGAAGGCATATTTGGAGCTAAGATGACGGAAGGGATGTCGGTACAAAGAACATGGAGTGATGATGCAATACCTAGTGGAGAAGCTCAAAAGATCTCCACGTCAGTCTTGAAAGAGAGACGTACATTGACATGATCCTTCAGTCTCTTCCTCCCTCCTACGAACCATTAATTATCAACATGAATGAGCTTAGAAAAGATCTTCATAGGTTGATAATTATGTTGGTCTAGTACGAAGCAACGATTGCAAAATCTGCGCCGTCGGTACTAGTAGGAGAGGCTTCAACCTCCATAGCGAAAGGCAAGGGTGCCAGACGCTAAAAGAGGAAAGAAGGGTAAGGTAACATCAACTATTGCAGCACTTCAAGTGTTCTTCCTTTACAACACAAGGTGGAAGTAAAGGAAAGAGCAAAGGTTCAAGCAGTCAAGTTCATAGATTCTAAGAACGTAAGCATTCACTGTCGTAAAGAGGGCCATTGGAAAAGAGAGTATTCTAAACCTCTCTCCAATGTAGGTAAAATTTGATATTGAGTATTGACATGATCACTTTATTTTGTATTTGATACCATTCCTATCACTAATCTGCGGGTGGTTTGCAGAAAGTGAATAAGGACTTAAAAGCCAAGAACAGTTCTAGGATTCAACAATGGCAAGGTCCATTGATGAAAAGGACTAGAGACTTGTTAGGCTCATAATCGTGATCATGTTAGGATAATATAGGAATTACGTAACCTAGCATGACCAAAAGTATGTCTCTTTGTTGGACAAAGGTTTTATTACATACATATTTGATCAAACAAAATTATTGAATAATGATTCATGTTTGCTAGTACGTAAATTCCTAAAATACCATCCCATAAAAGGTTTATGGATACTCAAAATTCAAATTATCTAAATGGATTAATCAAGACCAACTTGCAGATTTGGCATCTACAACAGCTAGGACATTTCTTCTTATTAAAAGATAAGTAAATTGGAAAGTTTGATGAATCTAGAAATAGATGATTCGAATCGACTAAATTTACAAGTCTTTTATGAAGAAGAAAGTCCGAAAGCTCTTTGTTGGACAAAGTAGGCTTGCCAAATAGTCTATTGGAAGGGAGCCAATAAGACAACTGTAGGTTACTAATACACAAGACCATAAGAGGGTTCAAAAGTCTAAAGGTCCCATAGGAGGTTTGGGAATTAGACTTAAGGAGGTGAACCATAAATGGTTGCAAAATTAAACCTGTTTCGATAGGATCGAAAAGGTCGTGTATTTAGTGGGAGCCCTTGAGCATCCAAGTTGAGAATGGAATTCTCAATGAAACATTTCCTATAAAAGGCCAATATGACGGTCTCTGATAAAGGGAACGATCGAATCTCGTTGGACGAAGATCGATCGAAGTTTCGCCCAATTACCTTAGCCCGTGTAGACGTAGACTCAAAATTGCCAACGTAAGGAACGTGGCACTTTGCTAGGAGTCACGCACAAGGAGCCATGGTTTGGCAAGCCTGTGTCCCGACAAAGTCCTTGAGCATGTAGAGGATCCTACATACGTCAAGGGACTAGTGGGAGACAAATTAGACTCGGTGTCTAATTTGTACAAGTTTACGACAGAATAATACTAACGTTGCTTAGAATCGCATTTCTTAAATTGATCATATTCCAAGAACGAACCCGAATGTCGTAAGAGGTACGAGTGATCGGGATATGTTTCGGTCAAATTTGGATAGTAATCCAAATGACCTGCGGAACGTGATGTTGGACATCGTAGTAGGATTTATGGAGAGGAGCCATAGAATCCGCTAGGAAATTCAAACAAGGTTTGAAACACCGCATAACTGGAATATTCGTTTTGACGAGCTCATACGGAGCATGACTCGGTCTTAAACGACGTAGGTGATCAGTGGGAGTAGAAATGGCGTTCCAAGTGTTTAAGTGTGTAATGTCTTGATTCATGGATGAATTCAAAGCATTAGGAATCACTAAAACACAAAACCGTAACTCACGAAAATTCTCCATGACATTTTAAGGATCCCACATACATTTCATGAATTGAGCTTTTCAAAGACTCAGTCATGGTGGACTGATGAGAAAAACTCATATATGTAGAGGGACAAGTTGTTCGAGACTCAGCCATAGTAAGACTGATGAGAAAACTTGGATACTATGCATAAAGCATCAAGCCATTCAAAACTTAGTCACGGTGGACTAATGAGAAGGCTTGCTTGTTGAGTATCCCCTACGTCTTAAACCTAGGCAAACATATGATATGTTTACACGGTGCATAGGAGCCGATGTTGAGAGTGCTTCTAGCATGGCTCAACATAAATCGGTAATGCACTGAGGGGTTGAAGACAGCAATCAAGAACGATCCTTAGTACCTGAATAAGGACTAAAGATGTGTTCATGATGCACCGTCTGTTGAGAGTTGCTTTGGAAGGCTAAAGCGATACTAGCTTCCAGAGCATAAGTGAAAACCAGTTAGTCTCAAAGGTATGCACAGTCAGGCCCAATGACGAGTGCATCGGATAGTGGTCACTGATGAAGACCGCGTCCATAGGATGGACGTGGCGCCTAGCACGACCAAGCCATGTTTGCCTATATGGCAGGCAACTTGGCTATGGGAGTATTGGCACGAGATCTCATCACAAGATTCACGAAAATATTCTTAGACAACCACCATCTCTAGGAGGCAATGGTGGATAGAGGTAACACGGTTAGACCGTATTGCTTCGCAAGGAAATATAAGCGGACTCACAATACCTTAGTCGGTATCGTAGATTACTCATACTCAGAGGATTCTGAACAAAGTGGGTAATTGACTTATTGGTCAAGTGGGAGATTGTTAGAATAGGTGACCAGAAAGTCAATGGTATTGGCTGTTCTGAGAACCATTCGTCAATCTGTGAACAAGTAATATTATGTTAATGAATGTGGTAAGGATTCATAGGCATGAGTTTGTTGTACTTACTGCTTGCATCGTTACGATGTCACAACAAACGCCCACAGACCGAAATAACATTTCGGGAAATTGGAACTACGCTTGGAGGTAGGTTCATGAAATCAGTTTCGCCGAATCAGTCTGAAATACTCCAAGTCAAAGGAATCTCGAGACAGGGCATCGAGAATCCATTTGAGACTTGCACTAAGCATCTGCTGTCGTGTTTCATCGACGGGTGACGAGGATCGTCTAAGCAGTGTTAGTGGGTCGGCCTGCTGGGGAGCGGCCGACTGAGGTGACTCGCGGGAATCGTCATATAGAAGCTACTCGGGCTTGGTCGGTATGACTCGTATTCCCGGTTCTGATAGTACGGGATTAGTCCTCGGACTTGAGGATCACGGCAGTCCCCTACATACTAAGGCTGTATCTTGGATCTGGTGAAATTTGACCGATTATATCACATGGTCATCATAAGCCTCGTCCAGTGCAGTCGGAGTATGTAAGAACGGTGAATTCCAAGATAGGATCTGTCCCCTGTCAAAGGATATGACAGCAAGATCTCCTATGCGCTCGGAGATGGTTTAGACTCACATAGTCTATGGCCATAGCACTTGATGTAGTGGGAAAGGATTTCCTACGTCGAGTTAAACCTATCTCGAGCATTATGCATAGTTGCCTAGTCAACGATGGGAACCGACCCCTAGACTAAAGGCCGGGAGACAGGCGACAGTAGGACCGTACCCGTACGTATCGAGCGTCGGTAGGACCGCACCTGCGTATAACTCGGAGCCTAAATGTTCACACCATAAATTCACCTAGTCTCTAGTGCCATGGACCGTTGCTAGATGGCCACCCATGGTAACGGACTACTTTAGTTATGAAATAATGAAAAGTAGGTCCAAGTCTAGCTGAAAGGTGAACCTAAAGAGTCACACCCGCTACACCAAATGAAAGGGAATTAATTTGGAATTAATTCCGGGAGAAGGTTTAATTTAATGGAATTAAATTATACTTCTTGGAGGTACAAGCCTCGATGTATTATTTGGAATAATCGGGCTTGAGTTCATAAATTAGATTTATGAATTTTACAAAGCATGGGCTTTCCTTTTAATTAGATTAAAAGGGTGAATTAATTAATTAATGGGCTTGGTATTAAATAGGATTTTAATATAAAGTCCATGGACTATTTAATTTGGAATTAAATAAAGTCCATTCCATTAATTAATTAATGGGCTTAGTATATTAAATAGGATTTAATATAAAAGTCCATGGGACTATTTAATTTAGAATTAAATAATCCCATTCTATGGAATTAATTAATGGGCTTGGTATTAAATAGGATTTAATATAAAGTCCATGGACTATTTAATTTGGAATTAAATAAAGTCCATTCCATTAATTAATGGGCTTAGTATATTACATAGGATTTTAATATAAAGTCCATGGGAATATTTAATTTAGAATTAAATAGGCCCATTCCATAAAGCCCATCAAAATGGATGGACAAGATTTGATCTAGAGAATAATGAGATGAAGGGCCATGATTAATTTGACTTAATCAAAGCCTAATTTGACTAGGATTTGACTAGGTCAAAATCCTAGTCAAAGTGTGTCTCTTTGGAAGAGTTTGAGAAGGAATAGGAATTCCATCTTCTATAAATACTTAAAAAACACACACTTACACCTACTATTCTCTACAACTCTCATCTCTCAATTCTCCCTCAAATTTTCGTCCACCCCTATTTTTCACTCTCCAAGAATATTACTTTGTTCTTCTTGATTTTATTCAAGTTAAGAACATAAGAGACATTGATTGCGTTAATTCATAGCGTGTGTATCGATGTCTCTTCTCCCCAAATTATTTCTTGCTAGCACAAGGGTTGTTTGCTTTTCGGTGGAGCGAGTGAGATGATTGAGAGGGTCTCTTCTTGAGATCTTGGTGCAAAACGGGGAACAATGCATGTAGCCGAACGAAGACAAAACTACAACCGGGTAGGTTCTTTAATTTCGTTTTTTTCGATTTCAATTCTATGGCCTCCATGTTGTGTTTTATTGAACATGAGATACACCGAACGCCCGGAGAATCAAGGGCACACCCCTTGATTCGTTTATGAATATTATGCATATTTTAAATTCCATTTAATTATGCTTTGTAATTTTTTATTACGCACTATTTCGCGCTTCCGCTATTCGCGTTAATCTCCCGGGACGATCCACCGATTTCTTTCATCCAAAGGTGATCCACACCACACCGGATGAAACACACGTTCTTCTTGCTAGAAAAGAACGGGTTTAAGAAGTAATCGGTTTAAGAGAAGAACACTATGAATTATTGCTCTCTTAAACTTACTTTGTTCTTCTTCTTGATTCAAAATCAAGTGAAGAACACAAGTGTGAGAGAGGGAGAGAGGGCCGAGTGTTGAGAGAGAGGAGAGGGATTTTGTTTTCTCTTTTTCCTAGAAAAAGATGAATAATGAATCACACATGTTTGTGTTGTATATTCTAATATATATACATAATTAATATAATTATTGGAATGTGTCTAAGTTCATCCAAGGATGTCTAGATTCATTCCAATCAATCACCATCAATTCTTCAATCAAGCCTACCAAAATTCTTTGGTATTTGATAAAAACATTTATGAATAAAGAAGTGAAAATTCATATGGCAATACTTTGTTTACGTTCACTTATCTGCATTTACATTTCTGTTCACTATGCAAACAAAGCCCACGGACTGAGTAACGTTTTCGGGGACTGGGACTACGCTTGGAGTAGGTCCATGAAATCAGTCTCACCGAATCAGTCTGGAAATCTCCAAGTCAAGGAATCCCGAAAATGGGTACCGGGATTCCCTTTGAGACTTGCACTAAGCATCTGCTGTCGTATTTCATCGATGGGTGATGAAGGTCGTCTGAGCAGTGTTAGTGGGTCAGCATGCTAGGAAGCAGCTGACTGAGGTGACTCGCGGGAACCGTCTTACGGATGACCTTGAGTATGGTCAGCAAGGTATGACGTGTATTCCCGGTTCCAACGGTACAGGCCAAGTCCTTTGACTTGAGGAACTGCTGAGTTTACCTGTGCATCAGGTCTGTATCTTAGATATGGTGAGAGATTGCCAAAATACTCTTGAGTAGTCATAAGCCATGTCTAGTGCAGCTCGGGTGTACAGAGTGACAGTAGTTTCCAAGAAAGGATCTGTCTCCTGTCAAAAGGTATTGACAGTTGAGTCTCATGTATGCTCTGTGTCTTGTCCCTAAAATCTGTGGCCACAGTGACTGAACAGAAGGAAAAGGTTTCCCTTGCGGCGTTTAGTAAGGACAGACCGACACTTAGGTCCAAAATGGGTACCTGCTTTTTCCGTGCCCTAGACTCTAAGTGATGAGACCGAAGACAGAAGGACAAGTGTACTGTTAGAGCCTAAATGTTCATCCCCGAATATTTCACCTAGTCTCTAGTGCCATGGACCGTTGCTAGATGGCCACCCATGGTAACGGACGGATTCTAGGAATCCGACCAAGTCTAGTTGAATGGTGAACCTAAAGAGTCACACACTATCCACACACACTTAGTATTTAATTTAGAATTAAATATTGGAGTAAAGGAATGATTAAATTATATTTAATCGGGTCCTATATTTTCTTGGAGAAATTAATTCCTTCTATTTGATAAAAGGAATTAAATTAATAAATAGGATTTATTAAAAGGGTTGATTTAATGGGCTTAGAATAAATTATAATATTAATTTATTATATTATATTTATTCTTTTAGCCTTTTGGAATATTTAATAGGATTTAAATATTCCATTAAATTAAAATCAACGGTTGAGATGGAAAGGGGAGATGGAAGGCTAGGATTCGTTTGACTAGGTCAAACACTAGTTTGACTAGGACTTTGACTAGGTCAAAATCCTAGTCAAATTAGGTTACTTAGAGTTTGAGTTTAAAGAGGATTAAACTCTTCCTCTATATAAACCTCTAGCTTCAAACATTTATGAGATTGATGATTCTTGAAAAACACACACACAACACACACTCTCTCTCCTCTCCTCTCTCGTCCGCCCCTCTCTCTCTCTCTCACCAAGAAAGTATTTTCTTGTTCTTTTGTTCTTGGAACAATTGAACTAAGGAAGATCGATCCCGTTAAATCATAACGCGTGGTTGATCTATCCTCTCCAAAATAATACTTGTTCGTTGCTAGCACGACGTGCAAGAATACGTGGGTGGATCGTGTGTCACGATTTGGAGGATCTCAAGAACGAGGTCTTGGTGCAAAACGGGGAACAACGCGAGTAGCAGTTGAAGACGAAAACGACAACGGGTAGGTCTCGTTTTAAGATTTTCGTCCCACTTTAATTTTCAACTCTATGGCCTCCATGATTTCTTTATTTGTTTTATGATCATGAGATACACCGAACGCCCGGGAACCTCAAGGGCACACCCCTTGAGCGTGTTCTTTAAATTAAAAGCATGCCTTTTATTTTAATATGTTTATTTTTACCGCGCTTCCGCATTCGCGCAATTCCCGGGACGATCCACCCGATTTCTTTCATCAACGTCTCAACTTTCCATATTTAATCAAAAATCCAATTTACCGATTAAACGAAAGCCCGATACAATATCGGCCCATCCATCCAATGGACTTTCCCTTAAGTAATCCAATTACTTATTTTATCCTTCGAGATTGACTCCAAGTCGATCTCTCAACCTCCTCGGTGATTTGTGTGTGACCCTTTAGGTTCACCCTCAGCTAGACTTGGGCCCGTGCCCATAAGGGCCCGTTACCATGGGTGGCCGTCTAGCAACGGTCCATGGCACTAGAGACTAGGTGAATTGGCGTGAACATTTAGGCGCCGATTCCGTACGGGTACGATCCTTCCATCTACCGTCTCCCGGCCTTAGTCTAGGGTATAGAATTGGGCGTCGGTTCCCATCATTGACTAGGCGTCTATGCTTAATACTCGAGACCACGTATGCTTCATTGCGTCGACACAGGAAACGATTCTTCCCTGTTCGACCAACCACTGTGGCCACAGCTTCATACAACATGAACGTGTCTCCGAGCACATAGGAGATACCTCTGTCATATACTGACAGGGGACGGATCCTCTTCTTGGAATCCACCGTCCTCGCTACACATTCCGACTGCACTGGACAAGGCTTATGATAATCATCTTACAGAATGATTACCTCTCGCCAGATCCAATATACAGCCATCATGTGCACGCGACTGCCATGATCCCTCAAGTCTCAGGATTACTCTCGTACTATTGGAATCGGGGAAAACCAATCATACCGACCAAGCCTCCAAGGCTTCCATATGATGATCTCCGCGAGTCAGTCCAGTCGGCTCGACCCCAATCGACCAACCCATCAAGATAGTGTAGGCGTCCCACGCCTGTCGCCGATGAAACACGACACTCATCTAATGAACACGACTCTTGACGCAAGTCTCAATAGGACTCTTGATGCCCTGTCCCGAGGTCCTCGACTTGGAACATTTCAGACCCAACTCTTAATCAGTTTGTTCCATGACCACCATCCCATGCGTGGCCCAACTGCACGAGTTGTTATCCATGGTCTGTGGGCTTTGTTGTGATATAAGTTAAACACCGTTTTAACAAATGTAAGATGAGCGCAACAAAGAAGGTACCATTGGTGACGAACACTCATCTTATTCATCACATAATAATATTACATTTACATCAAGTTGTCAGATAGGTTACAACTCGCCAAACCTATTAGCTTTCTGGTCACCTATTCTAACAATCTCCCACTTTACCTAAAGCCAATCACCCATTGACCTCGAACCTCTTATTCAGATGGTGAGTGTGGGCAACTTGCGACATAGGCTTAGCAAGTGGATCTGCTATGTTTTATGCGGAGCTGACTCGGTCCAACTGAACGTCACTCGTGCTATCCATCTCTCTAAGCAGAAAGGTAGCGTCTAAGAATATGCTTGGATCGGTGATGAGATCTCGGTTTCCTTTGCTTGCGTTATAGCTCCGTTGTTATCCTAGAAGATAACCACTGGCTTAAGGATGCTAGGCACTACACCCAACTCTTGGATGTAGCTCTTCATCCAAACCGCCTCCTTAGCAGCTTCCGAAGCTGCTATGTATTCAGACTCAGTGGTGGAGTCCACCGTGGTAGCCTGCTTGGAACTCTTCCAAGCAACCACGCCACCATTAAATCTGAACACATAACCAGACTGAGACTTGGCATCATTATCATCCGACTAGAAGCTAGCGTCGCTATAGCCTTCCAGTATCAATTCTCAGGATATGTCCTTAGTCCTTTTTCAGGTACTTCAGGATAGACTTGACTGCACTCCAGTGTGCCTCCCCGGCACACGACTGATATCGACTAGTTACGCTCAAAGCGAAAGCCACATCAGGTCTAGTGCACTGAACAGCATACTGTATGCTGCCTACGGCTGAAGCATAGGGGATGTCCAACATCCTTTTAAGATCCTCATCAGTCTTAGGAGACTACTTCTTGGATAACTTAATTCCATGCCTCATAGGAAGGAATCCTCGTTTTGAGTTCTCCATCTTGAATCTCTTCAAGACTTTCGCAATATACTAGGACTGGGCCATTCGTAACATCCTTCTAGATCTATCCCTGTAGATCTTGATGCCAAGGATGTAGGATGCCTCGCCCATATCCTTCATGGAGAATTGCGTTGACAACCAAGCTTTAATGGTACCTAACATCTTAGCATCATTCCTAATTAGCAAGATGTCATCAATGTAAAGCACCAGGAACGTAACTGAGCTCCCACTAATCTTCTTGTATACACAAGGATCGGACTCGTTCTTGATGAAACCATATCCCCGTATGACTTCATCAAAACGTATGTTCCAGCTTCGGGAAGATTGTTTGAGGCCATAGATGGACCTTTGGAGACGGCAGACCTTCTGCTCTTCTCCAACAGTTGTGAAACCTTCCGGCTAATCCATATAGATCTCTTCCTCTACGAAACCGTTGAGGAAGGCCGTTTTCAATCCATCTGCCATATTTCATAGTCATACCATGCTGCTATGGCAAGCAGTATCCGAATGAACTTGGCCATTGCTACGAGCGAGTATGTTTCCTCAAAATCGACCCCGGGTCGTTGAGTATAACCTTTCGCCACGAGCCTGGCTTTAAAGGTTGTAACCTCCCCATCAGCTCCAAGCTTACGTTTGTAGACCCATTTACACCCTACGGGTTTAACCCCTTTGGGTGGGTCTACTAGGGTCCAAACCTGATTTGTACCCATCGAGTCCATCTCGGATTTCATGGCCTCAAGCAACTTATCCGAATTGATGTCCGACATTGCTTCTCCGTACGTCTTTGGATCATTATCCAACTGACCGGTCAGGCCCAGAAATCCATACCTATCAGGTGCATGGGATACTCTGGCCGACCTACGGAGGACTGGAACAATATCAGTGGGAACTACTGGCTCAGATGTCACTGCCGTCTCATGGGTGCCTCACTTGATTCCTCAAGGAGCACCTCATCGCGTCGACTATCCGATGGAAAACCCTTTTCCAAGAACACTGCGTTTCGCGAGACAAAAACCTTTTGCTCGGAGGGATCATAGAAATAATACCTGATAGTTTCTTTCGGATAGCCGATGAACCTGCATAAACTAAACCTCGAGTCCAGTTTATCTCCCACTAATCTCTTGACATATGTGGGGCAACCCCACACTTTCAAGTATTTGTAGGAGGCAGGTTTGTCATGCCATATTTCATATGGCGTCTGGGATACGTCTTAGATAGGCCAAGTTCAAAACTTTGGCCGCCGTCTCAAGAGCGTGTCCCCAGAAGGAAAGGGGGAGTTCGGTAAAACTCATCATGGACCGGACCATGTCCAACAAGGTCCGATTCGTCCTTTCAGACACACCATTAAGCTGTGGTGTTCCAGGAGGGGTCCACTGAGAGAGAATCCCATTCTCTTTTAGATAATCAGTAAATTCACCACTCAAATACTCTCCACCTCGGTCCGATCGAAGGGCTTTGATCTTTCGACCGTTTGGTTCTCTACTTCAAGTCTGTATTCCTTAAACCTTCCAAAGGCTTCAGACTTGTACCTCATCAGGTAAACATAACCATACCGTGAGTGATCATCGGTAAAATTTATGAAGTACGAGTACCCACCTCTAGCCTGAGTATTTAATGGGCCACAGACATCCGTATGGATCAAATCCAACAGACCACTGGCTAGCGTGCTTTGTCCAACAAAGGGTTTCTTGGTCATCTTTCCCTTCAGACAGGATTCGCAGGTCGGTAGGTTGTCCAAATCGTCTATTTCTAGACTCTTTGAGTCCACCAACCTTCTATCCTATCTTTAGAGATATGACCTAACCTTGCATGCCATATCCGTGCGTTATTATGAACATCACGTCTTCGTTTGTGTTTCGCGGTCATAATCCAATTATACCGTTAAACACAAACATACCTAGATTGGAGAGGACTTGTGGGCACTCCCTCTTCCAATGTCCCTTTCCTTGGCAATTCATGTAGACATCAATTGCCTTGGACCGCTGAGAACCATAGGCCTTCCCTTTCCCTTTGCTCGGTCCAATAGGAGCAACAGGGACGCCCGGAGCGCGAGCAGGGGCCGCAACCGTCTTCCCTTTGCCCTTCTTCCTCTTCCAGCGTCTGGCCCTCTTGCCATTCGCCTTGGAGGTTGAAGCCTCTCCTATCAATACCGCCGGCACCGACTTGTGGGTCGTTGCCTTCGTATTGGACCAGCATATTGAACAACTCATAAATAGACTTCTCAAGTCCGTTCATGTTGTACTTTACAACAAATGGGTCATAGAATGGAGGAAGCGACTGGAGGATCACGTCAATGTACGTGTCATTGTTAAGCCCAGCTTTAAGGTCCTCGAGTTTCTCCACTAGGGAGAGCATCTTGACCCCATGACTTTGTACAGACGCTCCTTCAGCAAGCTTGGTGCCAAAGATTGCTTTTGTGGCGGCATGTCTAATATGCCTATCCGGAACCGCATAAACCTCGTTCATGCGGAGCATTATGGCGGAGGCGTTGTCCAGCCTCTCATACTACTTCTGGATGTCGTTAGACATCGAAGCCAGTATGATACTGCGTACTTTCCGGTTGTCCTCATGCCACTTCTCGAACATCAAACGTTCTTCAGGCGTGGACCCCTCCAGTAAGTCGCTCGGTGGCGGCTCGTCCAAGACGTAGCCTTGGTTCTCAAAACCGAGGACAATCCTCAGGTTTCTTAGCCAGTCCGAGTAGTTCGTTCAGTTGAATTTGTTAGTCTCAAGAATCATGGTTAACGGGTTCTTAGACATATCTACATTAATGAAAATTTAAAGCAGAAATTAGCAGATGATGGTAATATTATTGTTCAAGTTGAGGACTTGGTCTTTTAGTCTTTAACCCTCCCACTATTTATACGAAAGTCCGCCACTCTCAAGTGAAATTTCGGGAAACTATTTCCTAGTGGGCTTGGGATCCACAAGCGTAATCTCCATGCCCAGCTTTTACGATTCACATGAAGAAGACCTCGTGGGAGATATCCAATATCATTCTCATCCAATGAGATTCCCAAGATATTTTGCCTCACCTATTCACATGGTTCCGAGGACTCCAAGCGAATCATGTTATAATAAATCAAGAAATAATTAAAACATGTCAAATCACGTTTTCATGCTTAAAACGCACATAAAACCCTAGGCCTATATACTGAACCGGGCTCTGATACCACTGAATGCCTGGGATAGGCGTGTGGATTGTCCTGGGAAATAGCGCGAATGCAGAAGCGCGGTATAAATTTAATTACAGAATTTAAACATGCTTTATACGTAAACTAAAGAACACGTTCAAGGGGTGTGCCCTTGAAGTTCCCGGATGTTCGGTGTATCTCATGAATTAAAGACATACAAGCAATCATGGAGGCCATAGGATTTGAAAAGAAAAAGGAGACGAAAACGTAAAAGAGACCTACCGATTTGTAGTTTTGGTCTTCTAACCGGTACTCGCATTGTTCCCTGATTTGCTCCAAAATCTCGTACGTGAGATCCTCCAAATTGTGACATGCAATCCGCCCACGTATCTTGTACGTCATGCTAGCGAACGAACAAGTGTATATTATTTGGAGAGGACGGATCAATCACACGTTATTAGTTAATGGGATTAATCCTCCTTTTTGTATATTATTTGGAGAGGACGGATCACTAGGTGGTATGTTGACTTATCTCTTTTGGAAAGAGACAAATCAACTCCAATCAAGCTCTTCCCTTTTGGTATGATTTGATCATACCATAAATTTTGGTAGGCTTGATTGATGGTGATTGATTGGAATGAATCTAGACATCCTTGGATGAACCTAGACACATTCCAATAATCACATTAATTATGTATATATATTAGAATATACAACACCAAGCATAAGTGATTCATTATTCATCTTTTTCTAGGAAAAAGATAAGACAAAAATCCCTCTCCTCTCTCTCAACTATCGGCCCTCTCTCCCTCTCTCACACTTGTGTTCTTCACTTGATTTTGAATCAAGAAGAAGAACAAAGTAAGTTTAAGAGAGCACTAATTCATAGTGTTCTTCTCTTAAACTGATTCCTTCTTAAACCCGTTCTTTTCTAGCAAGAAGGACGTGTGTTTCTTCCGGTGTGGTGTGGATCACCTTTGGAGAATCCATACGTTTGGATTTCGTGAGCATTTCGGAGAAGGAACAACACAAGTAGCCGTGAGCATACGCTAAACAATCAAAGATAACGGTTTATTACGCTTTGATTGATTATATATATTTATCTATGCCCTATGTGTTCAATATTCATTTTTAATATTTATGAAGGACAAGCGGATCCGCCCGGGAGCGCGAGCGGAAGCGAGGAAGCGAGAAAAGTGCGTAAATTTAAATCAAATTCAAAATACGCGAATCCCAAGGGGTGTACCCTTGGGTGCTCAACCGGGCGTTCAATGTAGGATGTGTAAATATTAAAACATATATTTAAACACATAGGGCATAGATATACAAATGAAATCAATCAAAGCGTAATAAACCGTTACCTTTGATTGTTTAGCGTATGCTCCCGGCTACTAGCATTACTCCTTCTCCGAATGCTCACGAAATCCAAACGTATGGATTCTCCAAATGTGATTCACACCACACCGGAAGAAACACACGTTCTTCTTGCTAGAAAAGAACGGGTTTAGGAAGGAATCGGTTCAAGAGAAGAACACTATGAATTAGTGTTCTCTTAAACTTACTTTGTTCTTCTTCTTGATTCAAAATCAAGTGAAGAACACAAGTGTAAGAGAGGGAGGGAGCACGAAATTTTGAGAGAGAGGAGAGGATTTTTGTCTTCTCTTTTTCCTAGAAAAAGATGAATAATAAATCACTTATACTTGGTGTTGTATATTCTAATATATATACATAATTAATGTGATTATTGGAATGTGTCTAGGTTCATCCAAGGATGTCTAGATTCATTCCAATCAATCACCATCAATTCTTCAATCAAGCCTACCAACATTTATGGTATGATCAAATCATACCAAAAGGGAAGAGCTTGATTGGAGTTGATTTGTCTCTTTCCAAAAGAGACAAGTCAACATACCACCTAGCATGCAACATGGCTGATTTTGCTTCCTCCAAGGGGGCATGTCGGCCATGTTTAATTAAGGGAAGAAGTCCAACTTCTTCCTATTCCAAATTAGGAATTATTTCTCCTCTCGGGTATAATTTAACAGACCGGGTTTTATCGTAATCCAATTACGACGAACCCAATATTAAATCCAATTTAATGTCCACTTAAATTATTCTCGTTGATCTTTTAATCCAATTAAAAGATACAACGTCTCAACATCTCAACTTTCCATATTTAATCGAAAATTCAATTTACCGATTAAACGAAAGCCCGATACAATATCGGCCCGTCCATCCAATGGACTTTCCCTTAAGTAATCCAATTACTTATTTTTATCCTTCGAGATTGACTCCAAGTCGATCTCTCAACCTCCTCGGTGATTTGTGTGTGACCCTTTAGGTTCACCCTCAGCTAGACTTGGGCCCGTGTCCCACAAGGGCCCGTTACCATGGGTGGCCGTCTAGCAACGGTCCATGGCACTAGAGACTAGGTGAATTGGCGTGAACATTTAGGCGCCGATTCCGTACGGGTACGATCCTTCCGTCTACCGTCTCCCGGCCTTAGTCTAGGGTATGGAATTGGGCGTCGGTTCCCATCCTTGACTAGGCATCTATGCTTAATACTCGAGACCACGTATGCTTCATTGCATCGACACAGGAAACCATTCCCTGTTCGACCAACCACTGTGGCCACAGGTTCAAACAGTATGTACGTGTCTCCGAGTGCATAGGAGATACCTCTGTCATATACTGACAGGGGACGGATCCTCTTCTTGGAATCCACCGTCCTCGCTACACATTCTGACTGCACTGGACAAGGCTTATAATGATCATCTTACAGAATGATCACCTCTCGCCAGATCCAAGATACAGCCGTCCTGTGCACGTGACTGCCATGATTCCTCAAGTCTGAGGATTACTCCCGTACTATCGGAACCGGGGAATCCAATCATACCGACCAAGCCTCCAAGGCTTCCATATGATGATCCCCGCGAGTCAGTCCAGTCGGCTCGACCCCAGTCGACCAACCCATCAAGATCGTGTAGGCATCCCACGCCTGTCGCCGATGAAACACGGCACTCATCTAATGAACACCACTCTTGACGCAAGTCTCAATAGGACTCTCGATGCCCTGTCTCGAGGTCCTCGACTTGGAACGTTTCAGACCCAACTCTTAATCAGTTGGTTTCATGACCACCATCCAATGCGTGGCCCAACTGCACGAGTTGTTATCCATGGCCTGTGGGCTTTGTTGCGATATAAGTTAAACACCGTTTTAACAAATGTAAGATGAGCGCAACAAAGAAGGTACCATTGATGACGAACACTCATCTTATTCATCACATAATATTATCACATTTACATCAAGTTGTCAGATAGGTTACAAATCGCCAAACCTATTGGCTTTCTGGTCACTTATTCTAACAATCTCCCACTTGACCTAAAGCCAATCACCCATTGACCTCGAACCCCTTATTCAGATGGTGAGTATGGGCAACTTGCGACATGGGCTTAGCAAGTGGATCTGCTATGTTTTATGCGGAGCTGACTCGGTCCAACCGAACGTCACTCCTGCTATCCATCTCTCTAAGAGATGGTAGCGTCTAAGAATATGCTTGGATCGTGATGAGATCTCGGTTCCTTTGCTAGTGCTATCGCCTTGTTGTTATCATAAAAGATAATTACAGGCTTAGCAATGCTAGGTACTACATCCAACCCTTGGATGTAGCTCATCAACCAAACCACTCCTTAGCAGCTTCCAAAGCCGCTATGTATTCAAAACTCTATGGTGGAGTCCGCCGTGGTAGCCTGCTTGGAACCCTTCCAAGTAACCACGCCACCATTTAGTCTAAATACAAAACCAGACTAAGACTTGGCATCATCGTCATCCGACTGGAAGCTAGCGTCGCTATAGCCTTCCAGTATCAACTCTCCACCGCCGTAGATCAAGAGCATATCCTTAGTCCTTTTTCAAGTACTGAAGGATAGTCTTGACTGCACTCCAGTGTGCCTCCCGGCACACAACTGATATCGGCTAGTTACGCTCAAAGCGAAAGCCACATCAGGTCTAGTGCACTGAACATCATATTGTATGCTGCCTACGGCTGAAGCATAGGGGATGTCCAACATCCATTTAAGCTCCTCATCAGTCTTAGGAGACTACTTCTTGGATAACTTAATTCCATGCCTCATTGGAAGGAATCCTCGTTTTGAGTTCTCCATCTTGAATCTCTTCAAGACTTTCTCAATGTACGAGGACTGGGCCATTCCTAACATCCTTCTAGATCTATCCCTGTAGATCTTGATGCCAAGGATGTAGGATGCCTCGCCCATATCCTTCATGGAGAATTGCATTGACAGCCAAGCTTTAGTGGTACCCAACATCTTAGCGTCATTCCCAATGAGCAAGATGTCATCCACGTAAAGCACCAGAAACGCAACTGAGCTCCCACTGATCTTCTTGTATACACAAGGATCGGACTCGTTCTTGATGAAATCATATCCCCGTATGACTTCATCAAAACGTATGTTCCAGCTTCAGGTTTAACCCCTTTTGGTGGATCTGCTAGGGTCCAAACCTTGTTTGTACCCATCAAGTCCATCTCGAATTTCATGGCCTCAAGCCACTTGTCCGAATCGATGTCCGACATCGCTTCTCTGTACGTCTTTGGATCATTATCCAACTGACCGGTCAGGCCCAGAAATCCATACCTATCAGGTGCATGGGATACTCTGGCCGACCTATGGAGGACTGGAACAATATCAGTGGGAACCACTGGCTCAGATGTCACTGCCGCCTCATGGGGTGCCTCACCTGATTCCTCAAGGAGCACCTCATCGCGTCGACTATCCGATGGAAAACCTTTTTCCAAGAACACTGCGTTTCGTGAGACAAAAACCTTTTGCTCGAAGGGATCATAGAAATAATACCCCGTAGTTTCTTTCGGATAGCCGATGAACCTGCATAAACTAGACCTCCAGTCCAGTTTATCTCCCACTAATCTCTTGACATATGCGGGGCAACCCCACACTTTCAAGTATTTGTAGGAGGCAGGTTTGCCATGCCATATCTCATATGGCGTCTAAGATACCCTTTTAGATGGCGCCAAGTTCAAAACTTGGCCGCCGTCTCAAGAGCGTATCCCCAGAAGGAAAGGGGGAGTTCGGTAAAACTCATCATGGATCGGACCATGTCCAACAAGGTCCGATTCCTCCTTTTAGACACACCATTAAGCTGCGGTGTTCCAGGAGGGGTCCACTGAGAGAGAATCCCATTCTCTTTTAGATAATCAGTAAACTCACCACTCAAATACTCTCCACCTCGGTCCGACCGAAGGGCTTTGATCTTTCGACCGGTTTGGTTCTCTACTTCAAGTCTGTATTCCTTAAACCTTCCAAAGGCTTCAGACTTGTACCTCATCAGGTAAACATAACCATACCGTGAGTGATCTCGGTAAAGGTTATGAAGTACGAGTACCCACCTCTAGCCTGAGTATTTAGTGGACCACAGACATCTGTATGGATCAAATCCAACAGACCACTGGCTAGCGTACTTTGTCCAACAAAGGGTTTCTTGGTCATCTTTCCCTTTAGACAGGATTCACAGGTCGGTAGGTTGTCCAAATCGTCTATTTCTAGACTCTTTGAGTCCACCAACCTTCTTATCCTATCTTTAGAGATATGACCTAACCTCGCATGCCATATCTGTGCGTTATTATGATCATCACGTTTTCGTGTTGTGTTCTGCAGTCATAATCCAATTAGACTGTTGAAGTATGTACAGACCGTTGACCAATGTACCAAGCAAATGAGAAATACCATCTTTGATAATGAAAAAATCGTTTTTATTGATGGTAAATTCATATCCCTCCTTATCAAGGACCGGGATGGAAACAATGTTTTTAATCATGCTAGGTACATAGAAACAGTCGTTCAGTACAATCCTAACATGACTACTAATGGCTAACTCTAGTGATCCTACGGCCTCCGCAGCAACGGCCTTGCCATCGCCTAGCCTCAGGATCATCTCATCCTTGGTTAGCCTTCTGCTTCTTTGCAGTGCCTGCAAATCATTGCAGATGTGAGCACCACACCCGGTATCCAATACCCATGAAGCAGAATTAGTAATCATATTAACTTCAACCACAAACACACCTGGGTTGGAGAGGAGTTGTGGGCACTCCCTCTTCCAATGCCCTTTCCCTTGGCAATGCATGCAGACATCATTTGCCTTGGACCGCTGAGAACCACAGGCCTTCCCTTTCCCTTTGCTCGGTCCAACCGGAGCAACAGGGACGCCCGGAGCGTGAGCAGGGGCCACAACCGTCTTCCCTTTGCCCTTCTTCCTCTTCCAGCGTCCGGCCCTCTTGCCATTCGCCTTGGAGGTCGAAGCCTCTCCTATCAATACCGCCGGCACCGACTTGTGGGTCGTTGCCTCGTATTGGACCAGCATGTTGATCAACTCATGAATAGACTTCTCAAGTCCGTTCATGTTATAGTCTACAACAAACGGGTCATAGGATGGAGGAAGCGACTGGAGGATCACGTCAATTTACGTGTCATTGTTAAGCCCAGCTTTAAGGTCCTCGAGTTTCTCCACTAGGGAGAGCATCTTGACCCCATGACTCTGTACAGACGCTCTTTCAGCGAGCTTGGTGCCAAAGAATGCTTTTGTGGCGGCATATCTAATATGCCTATCCGGAACCGCATAAACCTCGTTCATGCGGAGCATTATGGCGGAGACATTGTCCAGCCTCTCATACTACATCTGGATGTCGTTAGACATTGAAGCTAGTATGATGCTGCGTACTTTTCGGTTGTCCTCATGCGATTTCTCGAACGTCAAACGTTCTTCAGGCGTGGACCCCTCCAGTAAGTTGCTCGGTGGCGGCTCGTCCAAGACGTAGCCTTGGTTCTCGAAACCGAGGACAATCCTCAGGTTTCTCAGCCAGTCCGAGTAGTTCGTTCCGTTGAATTTGTTAGTCTCAAGAATCATGGTTAACGGGTTCTTAGACATATCTACATTAATGAAAATGTAAAGCAGAAATTAGCAGATGATGGTAATATTATTGTTCAAGTTGAAGACTTGGTCTTTTAGTCTTTAACCCTCCCACTATTTATACGAAAATCCGCCACTCTCAAGCGGAGTTTCGGAAAACCATTTCCTAGTGGGCTTGGGATCCACAAGCGTAATCTCCATGCCCCGCTTTTACGATTCACATGAAGAAGACCTTGTGGGAGATATCCAATATCATTCTCATCCAATGAGATTCCCAAGATATTTTGCCTCACCTATTCACATGGTCCCGAGGACTCCAAGCGAACCATGTTACTCAGTGTTGGGCCCGACCCATCAACCAAATCATGCCTCAAACTGTCGCCCCCCACGACTCGTGAGACAGGGAAACAGCGAGCGCAGTCTTTTTGTTCACAACAATAGTGCAGCTTTCCCCTATTCCAAGTGTGCCACGACTCGTGAGACCACACTTGGGTAGTGGTAGCTTCCTTACCACATTGCTGTGGATGGAAGGCTCGGACAGACCAAAATACCATTTTGATCCAAGTCCGTTCTGGGCCTAATATTTAATTTGGTCCAACCAAATGAGAGTTTAAGTGTGACCGAGACCTCATCACATTATGGTGTTTTAGCATGCATAAATATCCAATATTTAAAGCGATAAATAAAAAATGCGCATGCATAAAACATAGCATACCCCTGTTAGGATGATCACAAGCCCAACCTATGCGACCCACTGAGCCCACAGTGAGTCTATGGTCTGTCTATGGTGGTCCTAAATTATTACAATAGTAATATACCCAGTGTCATTCCAATGGGCCTTGTAGTGCTCTTGTTTCACGCCTTGATGCTCCTCCTTGGGGTCTCCGACTCCAATTGCTTGTTAAAATTAAAACCTCACCAATCCTATCTACTCTCATTACAACTGAAAGTAATACATTGGTAATAAGGAAAACAAGTCTTAACATCATGAGGCTGAAAATACGGGAGATGATAGTCCCAAAAAGAAGAGGCACGCAGGCCCCACCCAACAGAAAATAAATGATCATACATTCATCCATACACAAGGTCTAGGGCTCTTGTGATCATCCCATGTTGATTCCATCAACTCACATATAACATAATTATTCCAAATAATCATGCAATAAAAACTAATGGATATTCCAAATATCCAAGTGATGTCCAACATCACAAAAGCATAAATATACAAATAATATGCAAAATTCAAATTTTAAATTTAATGGACATTTTAAACAATGCATCCAATGCATGTATTAATCCCAAATTAATTAAGCAAATTTAATCCAAGGAATAATCCAATTATTCCAAAATCAAAAAAATGCAAAATTAATATATTTTCAGAATATTGTGCAGAAAATACAGAAAATTAAATTTTCCGGAAAAAGTCGAAAAACGGCACAAAACGGCCCAGCCGTTGTGCTGGCCGGCCGGCCGCACGCACAGGGCAGCGCGCGCGCAGGCGCCCGCCTGCGCGCGGCCACTGCCGGCCCGACCAAATTTTTTTTTTTTTGTTTTTTCAAAACTCCTTCAGCACAATAACATTAATATTATTCTGAAAATAAGCATGCAATTTTAGATCCAATCTAACAAAATTAAGCATGCCAAAAGTCCATTAAATCTAAACAATTGAATCATCATATTATTCATATATTTATGTAATCTAACATGCGAATAAAGCCATTTAAAAGCAAGTAGATCATGCCAAACACATAGATCTATGCCCCTTACATCGAACCGGGCTCTGATACCACTTGAAGGACAAGCGGATCCGCCCGGGAGCGCGAGCGGAAGCGAGGAAGCGAGAAAAGTGCGTAAATTTAAATCAAATTCAAAATACGCGAATCCCAAGGGGTGTACCCTTGGGTGCTCAACCGGGCGTTCGATGTAGGATGTGTAAATATTAAAACATATATTTAAACACATAGGGCATAGATATACAAATGAAATCAATCAAAACGTAATAAACCGTTACCTTTGATTGTTTAGTGTATGCTCCCGGCTACTAGCGTTGTTCCTTCTCCGGAATGCTCACGAAATCCAAACGTATGGATTCTCCAAAGGTGATCCACACCACACCGGAAGAAACACACGTTCTTCTTGCTAGAAACGAACGGGTTTAGGAAGGAATCGGTTTAAGAGAAGAACACTATGAATTAGTGTTCTCTTAAACTTACTTTGTTCTTCTTCTTGATTCAAAATCAAGTGAAGAACACAAGTGTAAGAGAGGGAGGGAGCACGAAATTTTGAGAGAGAGGAGAGGATTTTTGTCTTCTCTTTTTCCTAGAAAAAGATGAATAATGAATCACTTATGCTTGGTGTTGTATATTCTAATATATATACATAATTAATGTGATTATTGGAATGTGTCTAGGTTCATCCAAGGATGTCTAGATTCATTCCAATCAATCACCATCAATTCTTCAATCAAGCCTACCAACATTTATGGTATGATCAAATCATACCAAAAGGGAAGAGCTTGATTGGAGTTGATTTGTCTCTTTCCAAAAGAGACAAGTCAACATACCACCTAGCATGCAAACATGGCTGATTTTGCTTCCTCCAAGGGAGCATGTCGGCCATGTTTAATTAAGGGAAGAAGTCCAACTTCTTCCTATTCCAAATTAGGAATTATTTCTCCTCTCGGGTATAATTTAACGGACCGGGTTTTATCGTAATCCAATTACGAAGAACCCAATATTAAATCCAATTTAATGTCCACTTAAATTATTCCCGTTGATATTTTAATCCTATTAAAAGATCCAACGTCTCAACATCTCAACTTTCCATATTTAATCGAAAATCCAATTTACCGATTAAACGAAAGCCCGATACAATATCGGCCCGTCCATCCAATGGACTTTCCCTTAAGTAATCCAATTACTTATTTTTATCCTTCGAGATTGACTCCAAGTCGATCTCTCAACCTCCTCGGTGATTTGTGTGTGACCCTTTAGGTTCACCCTCAGCTAGACTTAGGCCCGTGTCCCACAAGGGCCCGTTACCATGGGTGGCCGTCTAGCAACGGTCCATGGCACTAGAGGCTAGGTGAATTGGCATGAACATTTAGGCGCCGATTCCGTACGGGTACGATCCTTCCGTCTACCGTCTCCCGGCCTTAGTCTAGGGTATGGAATTGGGCGTCGGTTCCCATCCTTGACTAGGCATCTATGCTTAATACTCGAGACCACGTATGCTTCATTGCATCGACACAGGAAACCATTCCCTGTTCGACCAACCACTGTGGCCACAGCTTCAAACAGCATGTACGTGTCTCTGAGTGCATAGGAGATACCTCTGTCATATTACTGACAGGGGACGGATCCTCTTCTTGGAATCCACCGTCCTCGCTACACATTCTGACTGCACTGGACAAGGCTTATAATGATCATCTTACAGAATGATCACCTCTCGCCAGATCCAAGATACAGCCGTCCTGCGCACGTGACTGCCATGATTCCTCAAGTCTCAGGATTACTCCCGTACTATCGGAACCGAGGAATCCAATCATACCGACCAAGCCTCCAAGGCTTCCATATGATGATCCCCGCGAGTCAGTCCAGTCGGCTCAACCCCAGTCGACCAACCCATCAAGATCGTGTAGGCATCCCACGCCTGTCGCCGATGAAACACGGCACTCATCCAATGAACACGACTCTTGACGCAAGTCTCAATAGGACTCTCGATGCCCTGTCTCGAGGTCCTCGACTTGGAACGTTTCAGACCCAACTCTTAATCAGTTGGTTTCATGACCACCATCCAATGCGTGGCCCAACTGCACGAGTTGTTATCCATGGCCTGTGGGCTTTGTTGCGATATAAGTTAAACACCGTTTTAACAAATGTAAGATGAGCGCAACAAAGAAGGTACCATTGGTGACGAACACTCATGTTATTCATCACATAATAATATTACATTTACATCAAGTTGTCAGATAGGTTACAAATCGCCAAACCTATTGGCTTTCTGGTCACCTATTCTAACAATTTACACATCCTACATCGAACTCCTGGTTGAGCACTCAAGGGTACACCCCTTGGGATTCGTATTTTAAATTAGATTTGATTTAATTTACGCACCTTTTTACTCGATTTCTCGCTTCCGCTCATGCTCCCGGGCGGATCCGCTTGTCCTTCACGAACTTCCACTTGTATTGATCAGGCCAGTATGAGGTGCAGCGAGGCGCCATCAGGGTGGAGACAACGTGTTGTGCTGAAGAGACACTCACGCAGATGGGCTTGAAAGAGCCAGAAGTCAGTCTGGTGTTGCGTGATACTGGGACGGGTATCAGACACTGCATACACTTCAATTATTTGTGTATGTGTTGACAAGGACGTTAACAGATCGAGTGGGGGAGAATGTCACCTGCCGCCCCTTAACTAGGAGTGTCGGCAGTGGCTTGTGGAGGACGTGTGGGCGACAGGGGATGTCGGCCCGGCACGCGGGCGCACGATGGTTCAAGCGGTACGCGATTCGGACGTCGGACGAGGGAGTTGTGGAAAAGGTGCGCTCCTCGGCCATTTCAAGGACTTTGAATATCTACTGCTAGAATAAGAAAAAAATGTTTTTAAGCCTATTATAAGGGGGACAACAGTGGTGAGCTCCAGCCAGTCCCCCCCGTGCAGTGAGGCACTAAATGAGCAATTTCCTTGGGGCATGTGGGGGCCTCAAGGGCCGGCTTTAGGCACCTCGAAGGGAGGACTAAAGTCCCCGAGCAGTATGGGAACCAAACGGGCGGCGTGGGGCCAGGATGGCACACGTTGGGCAAGGAATGCGCCGAGAGGCTCTGTGTGATTGCAAGGATGCCCCGCGGGCTGCGGGAAGTCATAGGCAACACCTCTGGGGCGGAAGGGGCGATTGAGGCGAAGCATTGAAAGACCTCGTAAGCTACTCGTGACATGAGCTATTGGATTCTAGCCATGCAGGATGGTCCGTTGGCTAAGATACACGATCGTGGGGCGACGCCGGGTTGTGGGCAAGTTATGAGGCTACGCCGAGAGGCAAGAAGGCATGTTGGACATACCGTGCGGGACTAATGCGAGATGTTGGCACAAGAGTTGGGCCACGGATGGGTGATGCTGCCCTACTCGGGCGAGGCATGCAAGACGGGCATGGCGAAGACATGCGCCGGTAATGCACCGAGTGATTGTTGTGAGTGCAATGGGCGTTGTGGGCGTAAGTTGGCCCATAGTGCCGAGACGGGGCGAGGATGCTCCGAGCCAAACCTTTTGTATTAGAAGTCGAAGCACCTCCAAACAATACCGAAGGCGTGGACTTCATAGTCGTTGCCTCGTATTGCACAACATATTGATCAACTCATGAATGCCCTTCTCAAGTGCGTTCATGTTGTAGTTGACAATAAATTGGTCAAAGGAGGGTGGGAGTGACTGAAGGATCCATCTATGTACGTTTCATTATCGAGACCTGCCTTAGGTCCTCGAGCTTTTCCACCAGGGTAAGCATTTTAACCCCTTGCACTTGTACAGAGGATCCTTCTGTCATTTTCGTTCCAAAGAACGCCTTTGGTCGCGACATACCTAGTATGCCGGTCCGGGACTGCATAGCAATCCTTAAGGCGAGCCATAATGGAAGGGACATCGTCTAGCCTTTCATATTGCTTCTGAATCTCATTGGTCATCGAAAGCAAGTATGATGCTACGGACCTTCCGGTTATCCTTATGCCAAGTCCGAACGTCTCAGTTCTTCTGCGTGGATCCTTCCGGTAAGGTCCTAGGGAGAGCTCGTCCATGACGTAGCCTTGGTTCTCGTAACCTAGGACTATCCTGAGATTGCGCAACCAGTCGTTGTAGTTGGTTCCATTGAATTTGCTTGTCTCAAGAATGGTGGAAAGTGGGTTCTTAGACATTTTAAAATCTACATTTTATAAAACAGCGCATCGCGATCAGCAGAAAATAAAAGACGGTGGTTTGATAAAATAATAAATGCATGGACTTTAGTCATTTAATCCTCACACTATTTATACGAAAACACGCTCTCAAACGTGATTTTCGGGAAATCCTTTCCAAGTGGGCTTAGGATCCACAGCGATTTTTCCCATACCCCGCTTTTACGATTCGTATGGAAAAGATCCTGTGGGAGGTATTCCATACCATTCTTGTTCCACGAGATTCCCAAGATTATTGCCTCACCCTTTCACATGATCCCGAGGACTCCAAGCGAATTATGTTAATTGGGCGTTAGACCCAAACCAATCGACCGAGCCATGGACCCACTGGTACCCCCACGACTCGTGAGACAGGTAGCAGCAGCCCGTTTTTCGTTCATGACATAGTGCAGCTTCCTTTAAGTACAATAACGTGCACGACTCGTGAGACCACGCTATTGACCCAAAGCAGCTTCCTCACTATGCCATGGATTGGAAGGCATGACAAACTCCTAGAGTATATGTCCACTTTGTCTAGGTCTAATATTTTGACATTGGTCCAACCAATGTGAGAGTAGTAAATGACCGAGATCTCAAATAAATAAACATCTACACATACATCCATAATGCGTAAATAAACCATCCATAGCAGTTATATGATAAATAAACAACCCATTCATCCATCATCATAACCACATGCAAAATTAAAGCCTAGCACGCCCCTGTTGGATGATCACGAGCCCGAATCCTATGCGACCCCACTGAGCCCGCAGTGGATCTATGGTCAGTCTAGGGTTGGTCCTATACTATTACATTAATAGTAACCCAATCATCATGCTGATGGGCCTTGGTCTCTTTTCTCTTTCTTCACTTCATGGAAAACTCCAAGGGACCTCCCGTCTGGGCTCTCCATGTGGTCCTTCCTTCTTCTCCACCAATTACAAAAATAGAAACCTCACTCCTAGTCTACTCTCATTACATATTAAAAAATAGAAACCCCAGCGAAAACCCGGGGGGAGTACATAAGGAGGGAGGTAGAATGCCTTATTATTCCAAGGCAACTAGAAAGAGAGAAGCAGAAAGCGGTAAAAGAGGCACACAGGCCCAAACAGAAAATAAACCATACATTCGGTTTAAGGGCTCGTGATCATCCATTTCCATCCAACACACATAATCACACGATCCAATCATATAATCACAATATACCAACAACACATGATTTCCAATCATAAATATTCAAAATAATAAATGAATATGTGCACAACGTGTGAAAAATAAAACACAAATATTGGTAATAATATTCTCTCGTTTTAGGAAAAACCTTTCCTCATTATTTTAAGTAAAATAACCCGGGATTCCAAATCCAATTTATTTTACTCCTAAAATAATGTCTTTAGAAAAATAGGCATAATTGAACCAAAAAATGATTTTTCAAAATTAATTCAAAATTAAAACTGAAAATAATTAAAAAAAATAAAAGAAAAAACACTGCTAGGGTTTTGAAACCCTAGCAGCTGCAGCCGCCACCGGCAGCGGCCCGCCGGCACGCGCGCAGGGCAGCAGGCTCAGCCTGCCACCCCTGCGCGTGCGCAGGCACTGCCTGGCCGGGCGCGCGCGCGCAGGCCCCTTGCCTGCCGTGCGCGCGCGCCTGGCCAGCAGCGGGCTGCGCGGCCTGGCATTCCGGCAGGCCGTCGCGCGCGCAGGCTCCCTTGCCTTTGCGCGCGCGCTGGCCTGCTGGCTGCCGGCCGTTGCCGTGCGCAGTGCATGCGCAGACGTGCACTGGGCACGCCTGCCGGGGCGCGCAGCGCGCAGACTCCTCCGTCTACGTGCGCGCGCGCCTGGCGGCGCTGCCCAGAGCCCGTCCGCGCACGGACTCGCAGGCGCGCAGCCTGCGCGCGCGCGCGCAGACACCCTTGTCTGCGTTGCGCGCGCGCCTGGAGGCGCTGCCCTGCGCGCTGCCCCTGCGCGACCGGCTGGCGGGCGCGCGCAGGCCTCCCTTGCCTGCGCGCGTCTGCCCAGCCGGCAGCGTGCGGCTTGCGCGCGGGCCAGCCCTCCCGGCTGGCCGGCTGCGTCGTTTCTCGTTTTTCCGTTCAATTTTCCCCCATGTTTCCCAAGAAAAAACAGAAAAAAATACCAAACATTCAGAGATTCACACGATTTAAAAGCAATAAAACCGACATGCTTAAAATCAAGAAAAATCAAGATTTAATAAAAACATGCCAATTTCACGTTTCATGCTTATAACGCACATAAACCCTTGGCCTATACACCGAACTGGGCTCTGATACCACTGAAAGAAATCGGTCGATCGTCCCAGGAATTGCGCGAATGCGGAAGCGCGATAAAAATAAACATATGAAAATTAAAGCATGCTTTAAATTTAAAGTACACGCTCAAGGGGTGTGCCCTTGAGGTTCCCGGTGGTATCAGACACTGCATACACTTCAATTATTTGTGTATGTGTTGACAAGGACGTTAACAGATCGAGTGGGGGAGAATGTCACCTGCCGCCCCTTAACTAGGAGTGTCGGCAGTGGCTTGTGGAGGATGTGTGGGCGACAGAGGATGTCGGCCCGGCACGCGGGCGCACGATGGTTCAAGCGGTACGCGATTCGGACGTCGGACGAGGGAGTTGTGGAAAAGGTGCGCTCCTCGGCCATTTCAAGGACTTTGAATATCCACTGCTAGAATAAGGAAAAATGTTTTTAAGCCTATTATAAGGGGGACAGCAGTGGTGAGCTCCAGCCAGTCCCCCCCGTGCAGTGAGGCACTAAATGAGCAATTTCCTTGGGGCATGTGGGGGCCTCAAGGGCCGGCTTTAGGCACCTCGAAGGGAGGACTAAAGTCCCCGAGCGGTATGAGAACCGAACGGGCGGCGTGGGGCCAGGATGGCACACGTTGGGCAAGGAATGCGCCGAGAGGCTCCGTGTGATTGCGAGGATGCCCCGCGGGCTGCGGGAAGTCATAGGCAACACCTCTGGGACGAAAGGGGCGATTGAGGCGAAGCATTGAAAGACCTCGTGAGCTACTCGTGACATGAGCTATTGGATTCTAGCCATGTAGGATGGTCCGTTGGTTAAGATACACGATCGTGGGGCGACGCCGGGTTGTGGGCAAGTTATGAGGCCACGCCGAGAGGCAAGAAGGCATGTTGGACATACCGTGCGGGACTAATGCGAGATGTTGGCACAAGAGTTGGGCCACGGACGGGTGATGCTGCCCTACTCAGGCGAGGCATGCGAGACGGGCATGGCGAAGACATGCGCCGGTAATGCACCGAGTGATTGTTGTGAGTGCAATGGGCGTTGTGGGCGTAAGTTGGCCCATAGTGCCGAGACGGGGCGGGGATGCTCCGAGCTATTGCAAGAAGTGTCGGCAAGGCTGAGATTGTGGGCGAGATGCATGATGGCAAGCTAGCTAGTTGGGGCTGGACAAAAAGGTGAAAGAAATCGGTGGATCGTCCCGGGAATTGCGCGAATGCGGAAGCGCGATAAAAATAAACATATGAAAATTAAAGCATGCTTTAAATTTAAAGTACACGCTCAAGGGGTGTGCCCTTAAGGTTCCCGGGCGTTCGGTGTATCTCATGATCATATAACATGTAAAGAAATCATGGAGGCCATAGAGTTTAAAATTAAAGAGGGACGAAAAAGTAAAACGAGACCTACCCGTTGTCGTTTTCGTCTTCAACGGCTACTCGCGTTGTTCCCCGTTTTGCACCGAGATCTCGTTCTTGAGACCCTCCAAATCGTGACACACGATCCACCCACGTATCTTGCACGTCGTGCTAGCAACGAACAAGTGTATATTTTTGGAGTGGATGAATCAACAACACATTATCAATTAACGGTATTGATTTATCTAAATTCTAATATTCCAAGAACAAAAGAACTAAGAAATATTTTCCTGTTAGAGAGAGAGGGGCGGACGAGAGGTGAGGAAGGGGGAGATGAGTGTGTGTTGTGTGTGTGATTTCAAGAATCATCATCCTTCAAAAGGTTGGAAGCTAGAGGTATTTATAGAGGAGGAGTTTAATCCTCTTTAAACTCCTACTCTAAGAACTCTAATTTGACTAGATTTTGACCTAGTCAAAGTCCTAGTCAAACTAGTGTTTGACCTAGTCAAACGAATCCTAGCCTTCCATCTCCCCTTTCCATCTCAACCGTTGATTTTAATTTAATGGAATATTTAAATACCATTAAATATTCCAAAAGGCTAAAAGAATAAATATAATATAATAAATAAATATTAATATTTATTCTAAGCCCATGAAATCAACCCTTTAATAAATCCTATTTATTAATTTAATTCCTTTTATCAAATAGAAGGAATTAATTTCTCCAAGAAAATATAGGACCCGATTAAATCTAATTTAATCATTCCTTTTACTCCAATATTTAATTCCAAATTAAATATTAAGTGTGTGTGGATAGTGTGTGACTCTTTAGGTTCACCATTCAACTAGACTTGGTCGGATTCCTAGAATCCGCCCATTACCATGGGTGGCCATCTAGCAACGGTCCATTGGCACTAGAGACTAGGTGAAATAATTGGGGATGAACATTTAGGCTCTAACAGTACACTTTGTCCTTCTGTCTTCGGTCTCATCACTTAGAGTCTAGGGCATGGAAAATGCAGGTACCCATTTTGGACCTAAGTGTGTCGGTCTGTCCTTACTAAACGCCGCAAGGGAAACCTTCCCTTCTGTTCAGTTACTGTGGCCACAGATTTCAGGGACAAGACACAGAGCATACATGAGACTCAACTGTCAATGCCTTTTGACAGGAGACAGATCCTTTCTTGGAAAACTACTGTCACTTTGTGCACCCGAGCTGCACTAGACATGGCTTATGACTACTCAAGAGTATTTTTAGCAAATCTCTCACCATATCTAAGATACAGACCTGATGCACAGGTAAACTCAGCAGTTCCTCAAGTCAAAGGACTTGGCCTGTACCGTTGGAACCGGGAATACACGTCATACCTTGCTGACCATACTCAAGGTCCTCCGTAAGACGGTTTCCCGCGAGTCACCTCAGTCAGCTGCTTCCTAGCATGCTGACCACTAACACTGCTTAGACAACCTTCGTCACCCGTCGATGAAATACGACAGCAGATGCTTAGTGCAAGTCTCAAAGGGAATCCCGGTACCCATTTTCGGGGATTCCTTGACTTGGAGATTTCCGGACTGATTCGGTATGACTGATTTCATGGACCTACCTCCAAGCGTAGTCCCAGTCCCCGAGATCGTTTCTCAGTCCGTGGGCTTTGTTTGCGTAGTGGACAGAAATGTAAATGCAGATAAGTGAACGTAAACAATGTATTGCCATATGAATTTTCACTTCTTTATTCATAAATGTTTTATCAAATACCAAGAAATTGTCTAGACATAGGTTACACATTCCTGCCAAAATTGGCTTACATGGTCACCTATTCTAACAAAAGGCGCGTAAGGCGCGAGAGCCGCGACCCTCTGCGAATATGGGCATTCCGGATAGGCGAGTGCATGGCGTGAGGCGCCGCACAGGGATGCGTTCGGATGTTGCACTGGTAAGCTGCGAGTGTCGAAGACACATGGTTGGGAGACCGAGAGGACTCGAATGGAGGAAGGTCGGTCGAAGGTTGTGCGCAACCTGAGAGGCATCACGGGCACAGAAAGAGATATTCCGTCGCGACAAAAGAGTCCGCCCGTGACACCTTGCCACATATACAAGGGGAGAGAGATGGTGTGCGTTGTAGGAACTTAACAGGAGGCTACTCAGCTGTTGCGGCACTAAGGTTGTTCCGCCCCCAACTTCAGACTATTAGTTGGAGCTCGTTGCTTGACGGACCAATAAAGATTCCACGAAATATATTCATATTGTGGCTAGCCATCAAAGAGAGATTCCCAACGAGAGTTTTGCCTTGGTTGCAATTTTGAAGAGTTGAATGTCTGTTGTGCAATTAGCACGTTGAGAAACGCATGACCATATTTTCGTTTAGTGTTCATTTGCGGCACACTGTATAGGGCATCTCGAAGGAAAATGAGCTGGAATTGGCCTATACAAGATTAGCTTGGGGGAATTTTTTTTTTTGAAATGGAAGCGATAAATTTTATTAATCGAAAGTAAAATGATACATTCAGCCTTGTCGGCTATCAATATCGAACAGAGGCAATTACAAACAATCAAATCAATTACATAAACTAACACCTGCTATTACAGCAGCAAATCTTACCTACTATACAGTTAGAAATAATATCAACCCACGCAGGAGTTCGAACCCATAAACTCTATGATCATGGAGCCTCAACTTCGCCAACTAAACTAGTCATCCCGGCGACTTGGTGGAATTCTATTGGTATCACGAAGATGGAAAGGTAAGCATTTGGTAAACGCTACAAATCAAGTTGCAACGTGCTTTGTTAGTCGACCATATTTGGTAGGAATGGAACACGAGAATCTTTCATAATACACGCCGATATTTGATAACGGTGGCTCATTTAGTGATTGAGCAGATTAGACATAAACTACGTTGACATTATTCTCCTACATGAGTAGAAAAGTTATTTCTACCTTTAGAATTTGAAAAGTGGCTTAGCGGGATAGAGTTGTAAAGCTTTAGCCAATGTCGTACATTTATTTTTTATTTATATAAAATTTATCTTACACCAAACAAAAAAAGAAGGTAGTGAAAGAAAGAGATTGAGATAGCAAAGTCAAAAGAAAAAGGAAATTAAAAGTTGGCAAAATTATTTAGAAGATTAAGAGAAAAAAGGCAGAGAAAGTAGTTTGAGTCTTTGAGACATCAAAATTGCTCTCTCTAATCATAGAATTAGTGTGTGAGAGACACTTAATGCGCGGGTATGTTGACTCGAAAAATCTATGGAATTAATTGTTTTTTTTTAAAATATATATTTTAATTGGATAAATAAGAATATTAAAAAACAGAGGAGATTATGAGACTATTGGAAAAAATAAGTGTGAGAAGAAAAAGAAAACTTTTGAAATCGAAAACAGGGAAGGTTGCGAAGAGATCAAAAAGAAAAAAGAGATAAATGCAATTTATCCTCATGTGATATAAGAAATGAGCAAAAATCCCCCTGTACAAAAATAATTCGTAAATTACCTTCCTATATTTTAAAAAATAAAGCAAATTACCCTATATTAAGGGAAAACCACAGGGGGGTAATTTGTTTTATTTTAAAGATCATAGAGGGTAATTTGATAATTATTTTTTCACAAGGGAATTTTGCTCATTTCTTATATCACATGGGGTTAAATTGCATTTATTCCAAGGAAAAATGTGAAGTTGGTGACAGAACCTTTTTTTAAAAAAGAACGGGGGAGGGGGGTGTGATAGACTTAAAAAATAAAGATCACATAAAAATACTCTTCAATTATAAGAAGGTATTGAAGATACACATAGATAATTCATGGACAAATTCAACAGAAGTTAAAAAACTGCTAAACTGTGGTACTTAGCACATTGCTCCTTCCATTATTGAAACAGTGATACAATTACAAGGTCACATAATTCGCGCATCTACAGTGTCGCTACGTCCCTCCAGGCGCGAATTTATCAATTGAGAGCGGAAGCGCCCTCCAAGAAGACTCACAACCTATTTTTTTATGATTTGATTTTAAGTTCTAAGTGAAAAATATTTTTAGTTTTGTATAGATGTTTTTGTGAATTGAGAATACGTTCGGATTAGTCAGTAAGATTATATTTTATATTAAACTGTTATATTAAATTATTATATTTTCGAATAAAATACATATAAACAAACATATTTTCACTTTAATTCGGAAATTAGAAACTGACAATGAAAACATGAACAAGCATGCTGTAATTTTTGCTAATTCGCAATTCAAGTTTCAATAATACGTAAATTTTATTTTAGTTGTTAGAGGCTTAAAAAAAATAATTTCTCGATCCAAACTTCGTTAAGTCACGCTCTACAGTTGAGGTGCTCACGCTCCAGGCACTTTAGTGCTTATCAATCCCTATTCTGTTAAGCTTTTGTTTTTCAGATGAGAAAATTATTAAAAATCATAATCAAACAAAAAATTATTTAAATTACTAAATCACTAATTATTTTCTTTATCGAATAACATCACCTAAAAGACAAAACCTAAGTCACAGAATTCGTTATTGGTGACCAATAGTTTGTCGACTTCGAAACTGCCGTGGCTCTCTATGCTTTCTTTATCTCTGTAAATCATCTTTGATTAATTATTCCATATGATAATCTCGAAGTTTTCTTTTCTTTTATTTATATCTACCTGATGTGGAAAAAAAACCAAATTTGTAAAAAGACCCTCAAATTTATTGTTAATTGCGTCAAGGCCCCAAATAGAAGTTGAAGGAGGTTAGAAGAGAAGTTGAGGGAAGTTGAGAGAAGGGAAGTTAAGAAAGAAGTGGGCTAGCAAAACGACGAAAATACCCTCAGCACTTCAATTTTAGACCGTAGGATCAAAGGGCAACGTTGTAATTTCACCCCCAAAAATTTACTATAAATAGGGGGGTGAATTCATTGTAAACTCATCTTTTTTCTATGAATATAATATAGCAACTTCACACATTTCATTACTTTTTTCTAGCTTCTTGCATTGATTTGGTGCAAACGTGTGTAGACTACGTTCCTTCCGAATTATTCACCATCAGCTTGGCGCCGTCTGTGGGAAGGAGTCTAGGCATCGAAGATGAAAACCAGATCAAGGGCAAGAAGCGTGAATGTGGGGCAGGAGGACCCCGAGAGAAGGGGCGAGGAGGAACAGGGCCACGCCCTGGCGAATCCACTAGCACCAGCTCAGAGGTTGGAGGACCGAGAGGAAGGAAGAGGTCGAGGCCCACGCCTCGGAGAATCCTCCAACGTGGAGCCAGGAGGAAGAGAGGAAGGAAGAGGGTCGAGGCCCACGCCTCGGAGAATCCTCCAGCGCGGAGCCAGGAGGAAGAGAGGAAGGAAGAGGACGAGGCCCACGCCTCGGAGAGTCCACCGGCGCACCGCTAGGAGGAGGAGAGGCAGGAAGAGGTCAAGACCCACGTCTTGGAGAATTCACCTGCGCACCCAGGAGGAGGAGAGGCAAGGAGAGGTCGAGTCTCCCCCCCAGCAGGAGCAAGGCCCACGCCTTGGAGAATCCACCTGCGCATCCAGGAGGAGGGGCGCACCCAGGAGGAGGAGAGGCAAGGAGAGGTCGAGGCTCCCCCTCAGTAGGAGCAAGGCCCACGCCTTGGAGAATCCACCTGCGCATCCAGGAGGAGGAGAGGCAGGTAGAGGTCGAGGCTCCACCTCCACCCCCAGTTATTCAGATAACTCTCAAAACTCTTCGCCAGTTGGTGGAGGATGCATCCACCCAAGCCGTCAAGCCGCCGGAAAGGCCATAGAGGAAGGTAAAGGGTCTCCTTAAGGCAGAAGGAAGTAGGCATGAACGCGGACATGTGCCCCCGGGGGATTTAACTCAGTACACCCCCCGGACCTCGCGGACCCAAACGCTCGATGCAGCAAAGCAACAAGGATTGGGATCGAGATCGTAGCTCGGAGGAATGCCACTACTTCGAGAAGGAGGTCAAGGAGCTGATCCGAAGAGATGACTTACGAGAATTCGTGGGATAAGGGAAACAAGAGCTCCAGGAAACCGCTTCTGAAGACAGGCACGAGGTATATGGGAGTGAAGCAGGAAGTAGAATGAGCTAGCAGGGACAACCTCCCAACTGCTTGAGTTATGAGGGGTACCTGGGGAGGCCCAATAAGAAGAGATACGAAGCAAAAGTCGCTCAGAGAGCAAGGCAAGCTAAAGGAGTTGCGGTGAGAGCAATAGGACGCGATGCCAAACCATACCATCTTTGGCGAGGAGGCAGCAGTGTCGCCAGCGGATCCCAAAAACAAGTCGGAGTGTGATGCGCTGAGCAAGGGGAGAAAAGCTGACTTGCGTCACAGAAGCGACGTATGCATGGGGAGAAAGCAGGAGTGGTATATGTGAGGGTGGATAGCGACTTCCAACCTGTGGTCAAGCAGTAAGAGGGAGGCAGCGAAGCTAGGGGAGCAGATGACCAAGTACTTGCCAAACATCCAAGCGTTAAGAAGGAAGTCGGTGGGTTCAACCCAGAATAAATTCCGCGGTCATGCAAGGAAGAGACGAAAGGACTCATGAAGTCAGCAAGCTTATTGCCTCCTTCGGAGAGCGAGAAGATAACCCTACTGAGTCGAGAGCGACACGAAGTGAATGTAATGTGGGAAGAAGCCTTGACGGTGAAGAGCGTTTCATCAAGCTGGGAAGAAGGTTTGGAAGAAGATTGAGAATTTGGGATTTTGCTTCAAGAGTCCAAAGAACCCTAAGGAAGCAAGGGTAAGTCAAGCTAGGTTAGCAGAGCTCATGGTAATTGGAAGTAAACTGCATAAGAGAGACTTTTTTGCAAACCACATCTTGGATACGTCGGTGAGGATTAAGTAAAGTAGAAAGAGGGAGGCTGCGTAATCACTCTGGAGGTAGAGTGATAGCATGCCAGGCCCCAAAGTGAGGACACCTCTGGCCTACCGAGCGTAAGGATGCATGGAAGTTAGTCAAAGACTCCGAGGATGCCAGGAGCATGCCGACATCATTCACGCCCCAGCGGGAAGTATGGACCTTCGCAACATCCCGTTCGGACAGGCAGGTGGAAGTAACCAGCAGGATAGTCTTCCAAAATTTGAAGACAAGGCTAGAAGGCGCCAGAGGCAATTGAGTAGAAGAGCTTTCCGGGAGCTCTATGGGCATATCCACCCCACGTCGAAGCACGGGGGAAACCCCCGCTCAGACTGATCTACGGGTCGGAAGCTGTCATCCCAGTGGAGATTGGAGAAGAGACACTCAGAGTGAAGTGCTACAAGCCGACTAGCAACAAAAGTAAAAGGAGAGTCGACCTGGATTTTTGGGAGGAGCTAAGGAGCAACGCAAATGTCAGGACTGAAGCATACAAAACGTTGATGGCAAGAGCCTACAACGATAAAGTCAGACATCGAGACTTCCAAGTGGGTGATCTCGCTTTGCGGAAGGCTGACGCCACAGGGAATAGTGGGAAGCTGGATGCCAAGTGGATCGGGCCGTATTAAGTGATTGAGATTTTGGGGAAAAGAACGTACTGCCTGCAGAAATTAAACAGAAAAGAACTACCGCGTACATGGAACGTGGTCAATCTGAAAAAGTAGGTTGTATAAATTTTTCCCGTTTTAAGTTATATGAAGTTTTATCATTTAAGACTTTCTTGTACCCCTAATTATGGTAATGAAATTTTCCTTTTGACAAGTTCTTATCGCCTATATGTTTTATTTGTTGCAAAAAGGGGGATTACCCCGAAATAATAAAGAGAGGGACTGCCTCTCATAGGGGGATCGCCCCAAAATAATAAAGAGAGGGACTGCCTCTCATAGGGGGATCGCCCCAAAATAATAAAGAGAGGGACTGCCTCTCATAGGGGGACTGCCCCTAATACTTAAACATCATTTTCAAAGAGAGGGACTGCCTCTAATAGGGGGATTGCCCCTAGCATCTGAAACATCATCTAAAAGAGAGGGACTGCCTCTCATAGGGGGATTGCCCCCCACACTAATATTATATTTATAAGAGGGGGACTGCCCCTCACAGTATTATTTTGTCTGAAAGAGGGATGACCCCTCACGTTAATATTTTACCTAAAAGAGGGGATGACCCCTCACCTTAATATCTTGTTTAAAAGAGGGGAATTGCCCCTCTATCCAAAAAAGAGGGGGTTTGCCCTTCACCTTGATATTCAGTTCAACTTATAAGTATTTAGTTTAATATTTTTCTTGTAAGAGGGGGATTGCCCCTTACATTTGAAAGTTAATTAGAGAAAAAACAACTCAACGTAATAAATAATAGAGAAACAAAATTTGATAACATAGTAAAAAAGAACCCTTGCAAAATTCCAAGAATATTTTGATAAGGATAACTCTTAAGAAGTTCCTCAAAATGACAAAGAACTCTCGCGAAGTTACAAAATGTTCCAACCAAGGGAACTCCCACAGAGCTGTTTGAACAGATCAATATGATGCCCCGCGACGCGAGGTGATCTAAATGTAACGCAACACAACACAATTACAACAACCATCAAAGGGGCAAGGTCCCCCTAGCCACCACGGCGGCATACGAGGTTACGAAAAGCGAGAACGAACTCGCGAAGTGTGCTTGCAAGAACAACACACCAAGCCTCTAGAAAGAAACGTGTTACAACGGTGGAGAGGAAGGGATAGAAGAGCGAGTCCTTAACAACTCTCCCAAAGATGAACAAGATATCAAAAAGCCACAAGAGAGGAAGTGGCGCCGAGATCCCGCAAACACCGGAAGAACTCTTCGAAGTACGCAAAACAATTAGGAGAGAAGTGGCTGATGCGCGACCTCGAGGTTTGAAGCAGGGGGCTTGCGCTATCAAAGGAAATCGAGGAGTTTTCAACTTTTTTCTAATTCTAAAATCTGGGAATATCTAGCAAGTCAAACGAATGTTCCAGGTGCCATAAACCGAAATCACCTCGTGATCAAAATCAACCACTTCAGCAAGCAAGTGAGGAAGAAGGAGGGGCAACAAGACACCCTCGATTGAAATCTGACCGAGGCGGCCTCAACCGAGGCTTGGCCGAGGCACACGCCACTGGCCGAGGCGTGCCTCGGCCACGTCCAGGCCAAGAGGGGCGCCACATCCAGATCCCAGCTAAGGCATACCTCAGCCGTGCCACGACCCACCATCGACGAACTGCCAACGACGCCTCGTTGGACATTTTCTTAAAGTGCGTGGCATCCGGAAATTCTTTCGAACTAGCAAATTATTTTTATTTCTTCCAGATTAATGAAGGATGACTTTTGGAAGTTGAAGAATGAAAACTATTGCAAGGAAAGGAATGAAGAGCCATATACCTGAGCCAACTCGTTTCAACGTCTTTCTGCAATGTGGCTGAGACCAAGTAGGCAGGCCAAACAAAGCAAGAGGAAGAAAGTCAGAATATCCCACCAAGTGCATACATAGAAGATAAGGAATCCCAGCAAGGGAAGGAATTGAACCAAGAGTAGAGTCGAAAGAGAAAGAGCTTACATGAAGAAGGGTCCCAAGAAGGAAGAAACCCATGGCAGAAGTAGAAGGTCGGAGGGAAAAGAGCCCTAGTAGAAGAAGGAGCAAGAAGGAAAAAGAGCTCCAGTAGAAGGAGAATTTGTGCCAAGAGGAATCCCAGAAGAAGAAGACCCTACATCAAAAGGGAACATTATCAAGAAGAGGAAGATTAATTAAAACCAAATTATTTGTTAGAACTTCCAAATTTTCCAAAACATTTGGAAGTTGGGGGGCTACTGATGTGGAGAAAAACCAAGTTTGCAAAAAGACCCTCAAACTTATTGTTAATTGCGCCAAAGCCCCAAATAGAAGTTGAAGGAGGTTGGAAGAGAAGTTGAGGGAAGTTGAGAGAAGGGAAGTTAAGAAAGAAGTGGGCTGGCAAAACGACGAAAATACACTCAACAGATCAATTTTAGACCGTAGGATCAAAGGGCAACGTTGTAATTTCACCCCCAAAAATTTACTATAAATAGGGGGGTGAAATCATTGTAAACTCATCTTTTTTCTATGAATAATAATGCAACTTTACACATTTCATTACTTTTTTCTAGCGTCTTGCATTGATTTGGTGCAAACATGTGTAGACTACGTTCCTTCCGAATTATTCACCATCACTGTCCATACACGCTTTCTTCTTTTATTTTTGTTAATTATTTTTAAATTTGGAATTCGAGGATAAGTTCATATTCAATTTGAATATTACTCTCTCCATGTTCTACATGAACCTTACAGACAAATGGACCATTTCTTTATTTAAAAATCAAAATTTGCAACTCTATATCTGCTTGAATTGATTATTTCTTATATTTTTTTGAGAATTTTATTAATATAATATATGTTAAAACTTTTTTTATAATAAGCACTCTAAGCCGCTTCAATACTTATAAAATTTGATTTTTGTCGCTCTCTCACTGCCACTCCCGCCCCCGCACCCAACTTAAGTGACTAGGACACAACTAGGCAAAAAAAGGCGGTCCACCATTCAGCATTATTCAATCTTATACTCCTTGTTGTTCTGGGGTGGTCATGCACAATACTTGTTATGAAAACTTATAATGAATACTAAGTATTAAAACACTTATTAAGGTATAATGAAACTCACTAGAATTGAATAACTAAGACAAACTTATTTTTCACAAAATAACTTAATCCCATATGGTTTGAGTGTGTCAGGGTTATTAGGCTGTGCTTATTGAACTTACCTCATGAATTCATTACGTCTAGTGAATGCTTAAATATTATTTGGCTAGAAGAACATAAAGTGAAGGCCTACCATGAAGCTTCATGCAAAGCTAGACTCACCTGACAGACCTAAATTACAAATGTATTCAGTTGTATATCTCAAATCCAACTCTTGGTGGTTTAATTAAACATATATATATATATATATATCAAATCCATGACAAGTACCTATAAACTCAGCTCAAGCTCCATCTAGGAATGAATGGTGCAACATCAGCCTTATAACTCACAAAAGAAATTCATATAACCAAGTTACCAACCACTGCCTTTCTCCATTTGGTTCCCATGTCGAGATGGCATTTCATCATTCAATAATAACACGGTTTTGGTTAATCGAACCTATAATGACGCCACTGCATGTGGTTCTTGTTACATGTTAGACCAACGATGAAAGTGCATTTGGTGCACCACACTCATAGCATGTACATTACACCCGGACATCTTGCCACAGGTGGGGGAGGATCACTGCGCAAACCTCGGTCCAGTGGCAACAGATAGGCCAGAGATGCTGCAGTTTCTCGTGCACTTGGCCTAAAGTCTCATTTGTTTTACCAACCGCAATAATGTGCAGGTATCCACTTAGGCAGCAATTGAACACTAGTTTCCTAACTACTGATCTTTATAAATCTTTATTTCAAGGTTACCAAAATGAGATGCAACCAAAGAGTTCTTTCATTACATCTCCTTCTAACGTACCAGGGGCATTACCTTACATGGTGAAGTTGTATTATTCCAAATCAATGATAACCTTTCATTTCACTATATGCCCATTCCATAAAGTATGTTGCCCCAGAAACTATGCAGGCAGTATTCGTCGACAACTTGAGGATGGTCTGCATTCTGCATCAAATAGAATGCAACGCCAAAACCATAACACATGATGGGAATTTGAACTCATAGAAATAGGTTCAATGATTCTACGCAGTCAAAGAGATACAGCTTTGAATTCTATAGCTAAAAGCTATGCTCAATCCCAAAACCATCAAGCGTGGAAGCACTTCAAACTTCACTTAAGTAGCTTTCATAACTTCATACAGTTAAAGGGATACAAGAAGCAGACGCAATGCAAGATTGCCTAATAGAAGGTTAAGCCCCAGCTTTGCTCCTACTCGAACGTGCTTTGAAATCTATATTTTAAGATGCTGTACCAACCAAAACAACCACTAAGATGTCCACATCCTCTATTGCAATCTTAGCATCTGAACACCGTTTGTGTAACATGGAGCTAGTATCTATTCACCTTATTCCATTGTTCTCTTCCAGGTAAATATTCCATGATATTGTCTAACAGCAAATACTACAGTTGAAGAAAAAGAGGATTGGTCTGAAAACAGATGCTAATAACTCATATTAACACCAACCATAACATCTTGCACGTACAATACTACCACAAGATAGACCAACAAGATGACAACATCAATTCGCAATATTAAGAAATAAACTCCCTTGGCTTGTATCTCCTACAAATTAGGTATCTCTGGGCGGCAGAGACTGGACGGCCTTCCTTTGTAATGTTCTTCATCATGTATCTGCAAGTGGAATTTTATGAAGAAAGCTGCAGCTAGATTAGAACGAAGTAACTATGAAGTTTGAGATCGACTTTAGGTCTTCTATAGATCAAGCTACTCAACGTCCACTGGAATTACTTCAACCCAAAATGTTAAAATTTTTTAGCCAAAAAATTAACAACAAAATTGTTAAAGATTGATTAAAAACTTTAATCCAAACTAATTATTGAAGAAATGGAAGGAAACACAAAAACTAACTCAATCAGGATAACTAAATTCCGATTGGGTATTCAGACAATCTACTCCATATCTTTCTTCCCTGTTATTTTCTTCTAGGAGTACAATTTAAGAAGCTTTTGCATAACACTGTGCATATAAACCTCATATCTAAGCCACTGTTTAGTGCACTTTTCCAATTAATCACTACTGAATTTCAATTTCTTGCATGAAAGAAGAAAAAGTCTTACCACAATTTTAAACCCGTCAAGAATTCTGCCCCTCCTTCTTCTTCTTCCTGAAAACATAGACGTCGGTCTCCTCGTATGCATATTCCGGATGCAAATGCACGTGCGGAATCCTCTGCACCTCAAACACTTCAGGACACATTTCCCAGAACAACTTATGCGCCTCTGGCGACCTCAACTGGTAGCCTAACAGTACGACGCCGTCATCCGCCACCAACCTTTCCATCGCTTTAATCAACGGAGCCACTGTCTCTTCCAGATAAACCACATCCGCCGCGATCACGAAATCGAACGGCGGCTTCAGCGATTTCACCTGCTCCTCGTTCCCCCAGTACAATTGCGCAGTCTTTAGGGTTTTCTTCAACGCTGGTTTGTTGCGCTTCAGATTGTGCTTCAACGCCGGCATGACGGGGGCGATGTCGGTCAGAACCACCTCATGGAGGCCAAGCAAGTAGAGCCCCATGGCGGCGGCCCCGCAGCCGGCGCCAAGCTCGATCCCCCGCTTGTTGGAGAAGTTTAAGAGGTCGGCGTAGGGGTTGTCGGCGGCGGCGCATCTCAGCGGGTCCCAGCGCTCTGCGAACTTGACGAGAACTAAAGAGCAAGGCCAGACGGAGGTACCGACGTGCATCGAGCCGTTGTCCTGCTGGATTGAGAGGCGCGTGCCGTGCACGGACAGCTCGACCACAGGCGAGTCAGTGAATTTCATTTTCTTTTTTGTTTAATTTATTTACTTTTCCTCTTTTTCTTGTACAAAGAGCAAGAGAGTTTTGATATCTGGTTCCGCAAAATCGTTCATTTGTGAAGAATTTGGAATTCGGGTGGGGCTCCAGTGGTGGAGTTGGGCTACGGCCATTGGATAATTGGGTCCAAGATTATCGAAATATCCCAAATTAATTAATATCTAATTAATGCATTAATTTGTACAATAAATTAAGGTCTGATTATAGTTAATTAATCTAATCAATTAATTATTTTTATTCTTTTCTTTTTGGGCTTTTCTCAATTCAATTAGACATAGCTAATTTAGTTAAAATAAATTCATCAAGGTTAATTCAACCCTTTAATTAATTAAGCCCAAAATATAAGTTAAATACGTTTAGTTTGTAGCACTCTCTAACGGCACTACAACTCTATCTCCCCTAAATATACACTTCATGTAAACCTTGTTTATATATATAAATATGCACATAATTTAGTCTCTGCTGAACATATATACACGTAGTCATGTCATCACAGCAAGCATATTTATCTCACCCCCACTTTTAATATGTAATAACGTTCTCAACATTTTATAACTTCTAATGTTCTTGACTTGTGAGGAGAACTCCGCATACTGGCCCGACCTGACTTAGAACGCACAATGGACTTATTCCTATGAAGTGAATATAACAAGATCTACCTATAAAATATTTGCAGAGGAGTGAGACTGCAATTCAGTAAGTAAATAACAAGCACCACCTATACATGTACCTCGGATATAGTTTCCAAACAAGACATAAGTAAGCAACATATAAAAACTATACTCAATTTAATCAAACACCTTTCATTTCATTTCTCCACATAATCAGTTCACAACCATAAAATCGATCAAACTCGTTTTTTCCTAGTCGGCTTACCAAAACGGTAATATAGTGTTTTTGCCCACTAACTCAACCTCATTATTTGTTCATATATATATGAATCCCCTTGACGTGCCACGCAGGCTCATATCACATCATAGCTCTTTCATTTCCCATCATAGCTCTTTTCATTTCGCATCATAGCTCTTTTCATTATATTTTGCCACATAGGCTTTTCAATATCATCAAGGAGTATTCATATCTTAATTACATTTGGTTTCCATCACTCCCTCGTTTCCATATATCATTGTTCTTGTAAGCTACTAGTCACATAAAAGTCCATACCAACACATTATCATTTGTAAGCCCAACAACAAATTATTCAACAAATAGAATATTTCAATACATTTCGTCATTTCACTTTCACAATATAATCATTTTAAATAATCATCAATAACTCACATAAATCACAATAGCTCAGTCCCACTTAAATCATAGACTTACATAATAATTTACCTACACAACACTGAGAGAAAAAGGAACATATACCGATCGTGCTAATTATTTACTTACCTCGATTTTACGATAACTCAATTAGTAAGAATGATGTATTCAGCCTTGTATGTTGTTCTCGTTTCCTATAATGAGTTATCAGACGTATAGTCAATATATCGATAATACTGTAATTCTTCAATAATGCATTAGACATTATTCGGACACTTCTCACTAATCTTTTAATATATTGTTCTACGAGACTTAGATCCTTAATCCGTTTTCTTCTACATAAAGTAGACTCAATTATATTTCCATCAGTATATATATATATATATATATATATTGCTATATGAAAATCAGATATTATATTATTTTTAAGAATTTCCTTTACCGCCTCTGAATCTGTTAATCCCGTCAGCATTACCATTACTCACTAATTAAATCATAACTATAATTATAACAATCCAATTTAAAAACTATTTTAGTATGATAAACTAGACATCCTAAGCTTGGTATAAAATATGTATATTAAATCATTATAATAAATTTGTTAATAATCTCTCTTATTCCTATTTATGGTTTTCTTTGACAGAATCTGTGTACCAACTTATAAATTCTACCCAAAACAAAATAAATTGGATACAAGCCTTATTTATACTCCAAACACTCTCATATTTCTCAAGTTTCATTTAAAACAAGAATCATTTGTAAATAGTGAGTTATTCGGGTTTTAACACAACCTGTTCTGTGCTACCACAGATCTATAGCCTCTACTTTAAATTTTTTTTAAAATTCCCATACTCATTCAAAAATTATAATATTTACAAAATAAAATATAATATGTGTCTAGTTTTATTTTTTGAAAGAATCATACAAATTGAACCATTATAACTCAAGTTATAAAGTGTATAACACACTTAATCTGGATTACCGCATAAATAGGGTAACAAAATATTTGGTCATTTTTACCGATGAAAATGAAGGATTTAGCTTCTGCTGAAAACTACAAAGTTTTAGTAGACATCCTAAGTTTTTATTTGCGCAAGAAAGAGTATATTTGGTCCAGTATAGCGCAAGAAAATTATAAATTACCGAGACTAATCTGCACAGAAATTTTCCGGATTAAATTATCCCAAAATTTCATATCCCTTTTTAATAAATATTATATTTTTCAAATATAATTTTCTAATATCCCTATCTAATTTTTATATCAATTTCTCAAATATAACTTTCACCCGATTAAACTGAACAAATCTATCATAGAAATGATTAAATCTACTAAATTAAGTAGTTTAAGTTACTAACTATAACACCCATAATTCAATTGAGACATTTAATCGATCACTAAATTATAAATACTCAAATCATAAATTTTTTTGGTTAAACACTAAGTTGGATAGTATAAAGCATATTTAATAAATGGACGAATCAAATAATATATTTATATAAATTAATAATAAATAAAATTAGAAAGTTTCTTACCTTTTTCTTTTTTAATTTTAAATAAAATTTTTCAAAATACCCATTACATCCTTCCTAATTTTCTTCATTAATAAAATTGCTCTCAAATATTATATAAAGCTCCAATTGACTCCGTTCAAGTTTTTGTATGATCACAATTTAGTTATAATGTATCTACTAATTAACTACATTTCTTAAATAATTACCAATTAATCCCATAATTATGTATAAAAATTTTTGGGCGTCACAATTCTCCCCTCCTAATAAAAATTTCGTCCTTGAAATTTTTATTAACTTACCGAATTATGGAACAACTATGGTTATTTTCTTTGTTCCTCAATTTCTTACGTTCTTAATCAAAATCTATATTAACTCTTCTACATACGTAATTCATCTGAAATTTCTATCTCTAGGTCATACATAGGATGGATAGGATCATACTGGTATTGGCGTAACATAGAATACGTCATATGATTGTAACAATTTGTTGATAATGCTAATCGATACGCTATTGGTCCAAATCACTTTCAATATTTAGTACAATCAATATACTTTGGGCTCAACTTTCCTTGCTCACAAAATCTCGAGGTTTCTACTATGATGATACATTCAGGAAACTTTCTCACTTATTGCATATTCCATCTTTTTTTTTTTTTTGTTTATCAAAGTAATATTTTTGATCGATCTAGTACTATAGTCAATATATTGATAATATTGTAATTCCTAAATAACGCATTAGACATTATTCGGACACTTCTAACCAATTTTTTAATAAATTATTCTACGAGATTCAGATCCTTAATCCATTTTCTTCTACACAAAGTAGACTCAATTATATTTTCATCAGTATATATATATATTGCTATATTAAAATTATTTTTTATATTATTTTAAGAATTTCCTTTACCGCCTCTGAATCTATTAATACCGCTAGCATTACCATTACTCACTAATTAAATCATAACCATAATTATAGCGATCCAATTAAATTTTTTTTTATTAAACTAGACATCCTAAGCTTTCCAATGGTATAAAATATGTATATTAAATCATTAGAATAAATTTATTAATAATCTCTCTTATTCCTATTCATAGTTTTCTTGGACAGAATCTGTATACCAAATTATAAATTTTACCCATAACAAAATAAATTGGATACAGGCCTTGTTTATACTTGAAACACTCTCATACTTCTAAAGTTTTATTTAAAACAAGAACCATACAAATAGGATTTGTAAATAGTGAGTTATTCGGGTTTTAACACAACCTATTCTATGCTACCACAGATCTATAGCCTCTACTTTAAAATTTTCCCAAAATTCTCATACTCATTCAAAAATTATGATATTACAAAATGTCAAAGGGCCAGATATTGTGTTAAGCTCAGATGCTGTAAGCCCAGACGTTTCTTTAGCAAAAGCGTGTTTGTGTTGTGATGGTTGTAAGCCTTGAAGACACGATTCTTGGGCTAGGGATTTAGCAGTTAGTTTGTTGGGTTAGTTGGTATCAATTGGTTAGTTTGTTTTAGTCTGGTACAGGCAGTTAACAGACCTTGGCCCGTCTATTTAAACAAGCCCAGGCCTGAGATGTAAATTAACTCTTGCATTCTTTTGTTTACAGAATAGAAAACCCTAGCCTTCTTACTTTAAATTTCTTGCTTATTTCACTGTGTTTCTTCTTCATCCTCTCTTCGATGGATATGGCTGCGCATTACTCAAACTCTGAACATGGTATCAGAGCCATCTATTGATGGTCTCTGGTCCTGTTCTGTTGTAAATCTATCTCTCACCCACCATATACCCTGTTTCCCCCCCCCCCCCCCCTTTTTTAGAACTTCTTGAATTTCTTGAGTAACCCTCATGGCGGGGAAGGAAGAGCAAGGCAAAGACGCTGCACGATAGAAATCAGCAGAGGCAGAGGCATTAAAATTACAGACTGGAGATTACCCAGAGCCTGGTATTTGTCCCCTTGAATGCAGTCAATTACTTGACATGGTGAAGAGCCGTGTGCCTCACACTTGGGGCAAAATCCAAATTAGGGCTAATTGACGGAACCCTCGAACGACTGAGGGAAGGAACTGAGGAGTTTGAATAGTGGCAGAGAGCAGACTACATGGTAGTATCCTGGCGCTTAAACTTTATCAGCAAAGACATTGCTAAAGCTTTCATCTATACCACGTCTGCCAGGGATCTCTGGCTTGAACTTGAGAGCCGTTTTGGCGAGAGCAACGGGCCACTCCTATATCAACTTCAGAGGGATGTTTCTAGCACTACTCAGGGAGACCTTTCGGTCACTGCCTACTTCACCAAGCTGGAAAAGTTGTGGGATGAGTTGGCCTGTCTCAACCTAACCCCTTCCTGTTCCTGTGGTGCGAGCAGGCAGATCATAGCCCAATCGGCTGCCAGTCAACTCGTACAGTTCCTAATGGGACTCCATGCGACCTACGATGGGGTCCGTAATCAAATCCTGCTCCTTGAACCACTACCAACTGTGGGGAAGGCCTACTCTATGGTGCTCCATGTTGAAAAATAGAGGGAGGTCAATGAAGGCCCTACGGGAAATATTCAGGCTAAGGCAATGAACATTCGAAGAGGACAACCCTATGGCAGAGGGACTAACAGAGGGAGGGAGACAGAGGAAACCACTGCAAAAGGACTGGACATAAGAGGGCTGATTGTTTCAAGATACATGGCTACCCCGATTGGTATAAGGCCATGATGGATCAGAGGAGGAAGGATGGTGCCAATTCAGGAAAGGCGCTGAGTTTTTCTGAGGAAGGGGGGACCAACTCAGAGGGAGGACTGTTCCCCGTTGATCACAATATTGAAGAACTCATCAGAATGGAGGTAAGGCGACTTCGGGAGGAGCAAACAGAGGCCAACCATGTGGAATTTGATGATCTAGAAGGGCCGCCAGGATGTGATGATGAGTTCGAGGATTTTGCAGGTATGGCTTCCATTAATCCTATGTTTACTCCTCGTATGCGTTGGGTGGTTGATAGTGGGGCCACTTCACATTATGCGTCCTTTAGAAGATACTGTTGCATTAACTTGCCTGATGGCACTAAGAAACTTGTTAAACAGGAAGGGGAAGTACACATTTCTAACGAATTGGTCCTTAAAAATGTGTTGTATATGCTTGACTTTAAGTACAATTTACTTTCTGTTAGCAAATTGTGCATGGATTTTTCTGTTCGTTTCTGCTTTTCTGAGGCTTGTTGTATACTACGGGACCTTCGGACTAAGAAGGTTTTGGCTGTTGCTAGGCTAGAAGGCAGACTATATGTGCTAGTTGAGAATTATTTTGATTCCAATGTAATGCATAGTTGTGTTGATACTCAGAGTGTTTTTCATTCTGCTGTTGCTAAGAACAAATTGTGGCACAGAAGACTTGGCCACACTTCTAATGATGTAATCAAATGGATTAATGCAATAAAATAAGTCTCTTCTGTTAATGATGTGTGTGAGGTCTGTCCATTAGGCAAACAACATACGGTTCCCTTTACTTTAAGCGAAACCCAATCTAAAAGGCCTTTTGAACTTATGCATGCTGATGTTTGGGGTCCCTATAGGGATTACTCCTTAAATAACTGTCACTTTATGCTTACTATCGTTGATGATCATAGTAGAGCTGTATGGATATTCCTCATGCACCAAAAGTCTCAGACTTCCCAAAAACTTGAAGTTTTCTTTAACATGGTTAAAAATCAATTTAATGCCTCCGTTAAGAAACTCATAACTCATAATGCTACCGAGTTCTTGAGTGGAGATTGTCAGCACCTGTTTGAAAAACATGGCATTCTACACCAAAGAGCTTGCGTACACACCCCATGACAGAACGGGGTCGTTGAGCGGAAGCATCAACATATCCTGCAAGTTGCAAGAAGTTTGATGTTCCAATCGAAACTGCCCTATAAATTTTGGACGGAGGCATTACTTACTATTGTGTACATTATCAACAGACTCCCTACACAAAGGCTAAAATGGAAGACTCCATATGAATTGTTGCACAAAACTGAGCCTAAGTATGATCATATGAAAGTATTTGGGTGTCTATGCTTTGCCTCTAACACACAACCTTATAAGAGGAAATTCGATCATAGAGCTCACAAGTGTGTTTTTTAAGGATATGTGTAGGGACAAAAGGGGTATAAGGTCTATAATCTAGATAATGAAACTGTTATGGTTTCACGTGATGTCATTTTTGAAAATATGTACTATCCTTTTCCCTAGATTGGCCACTCTGAAAGGACTAGCACAGAGGAGGCTGTTGATAAACCCTCGGCCAGTCCAAGAGAGGGGGAGCTTGTTCCGCAGGAAAGGCCTGAGGGCCATGCTCCTTTTAGAAGATCCAATAAAGTTAGTGTAAGGCCTGAGTGGCTTAATGACTATGAATGTGATTCTGTTTATTGTACTAACACTTTCACAAGCACACTAGCACACAACTGTTTTTTTGCCTTGCTTTCCTTACAGGAATAGCCCAGGACATATGCCCAGGCAACCAAGTTGGGCAACTGGAAGGAAGCTATGAAGGCTGAGATCACTGCCTTGGAGAACAATAGCACCTGGACGTTGGTAAAGCTTCCTGTTGGCAAGAGGGCTATAGGCTGCCACTGGGTGTACAAATTGAAACTTCGGCCAAATGGAGAAGTTGAGAGGTGCAAGGCACGTCTGGTAGCAAAGGGCTATAGTCAGATAGAAGGCGTGGACTACGCTGACTGTTTCGCCCTTGTGGCCAAAACGGTCACGGTTCGAATGTTCTTGGCTTTGGCTGCATCAAAAGGGTGGCCTATCCACCATTTCAACGTAAATAATGCTTTCCTCCATGGAAGTATTGATGAAGAGATATACATGCAAGCCCCGAAAGGGTATGAAGTCCCAGAGGGTTGTGTCTGCAAGCTACAGAAGTCCTTGTACGGACTGAAACAGGCCTCCAGAAAATGGAATGAAGACTTCACGAAGAAAATTGAGGCCTACGGGTTCAAGCAGTCAAGACACGGCTACTGTCAAGAAAATTGACGCAAAGTAAGTACATTCGAGACATTGTGCGGGATGTTGGGTTCAGCAAAGGAAAAACAACATCCACACTGCTGCCTTCTGGTATAAAATTCACGTCTAAAGCAGGTTCACCCCTTCCTGATCCTTCCAGGTATAGGCGTCTCATAGGGAGAGTTTTATATTTGAGTTTCACTCGTCCAGATATATCACATGCTGCACAATAGTTGAGTCAATATTTCAGCATCCCTGTCAGCAACATTGGGATGCTGCAATGCACCTAGTAAGATATTTGAAAGGAACCTGCACTACGGGCTTGTTTTTCCCTTTTAACAACAGTTTACAACTTTCTGTTTATAGTGATGCAGATTGGGCGGTCTGTGTCGACTCCCGCCACTCTCTAACAGGATTTTGTGTCTTTTTGGGAGATGCTCCAGTATCCTAGAAGACCAAAAAGCAAACTACAGTATCCCGCTCCACTGCGGAGGCAGAATATCGTAGTATGGTAGCAGCCACTTGTGAACTGACTTGGGTCATGTATCCGCTGCAGGACTTACAGGAATGCCCCATTGTTCCAGTGCAGTTTTATTGTGATAACAAAGCTGCTTTGCACATAACTGAGAATCTAGTGTTTCACGAGCGAACGAAGCACTTGGAGATTGACTGCCACATCGTGCGGGATAAATTCAAGGAGGGGATCATCAAGCCTATGCATGTGACTTCCAAATTACAGTTGGCGGATTTGCTGACCAAAGCATTAACAGGTCCATTGTTCACTTCTTTACGGTCCAAGTTGGGCTTGGTTATGCTGAACCAAAGTCCAACTTGTGGGGGGGATGTCAAAGGCCCAGATATTGTGTTAAGCCTAGATGCTGTGAGCCCAGACGTTTCTTTAGCAAAAGCGTGTTTGTGTTGTGATGGTTGTAAGCCTTGAAGACACGGTTCTTGGGCTAGGGATTTAGCAGTTAGTTTGTTGGGTCAGTTGGTATCAATTGGTTAGTTTGTTGTAGTCTGGTACAGGCAGTTAACGAACCTTGGCCCGTCTATTTAAACAAGCCCAAGCCTGAGATGTAAATTAACTCTTGCATTCTTTTGTTTACATAATAGAAAACCGTAGCCTTCTTACTTTTAATTTCTTGCTTATTTCACTGTGTTTCTTCTTCATCCTCTCTTCGATGGATTTGGCTGCACTTTACTCAAACTCTAAACACAAAATACGATATAGTATGTGCCTAGTTTTATTTTTGAAAGAATCATACAAATTGAACCATTATAACTCAAGTTACAAAGTGTGTAATACACTTAATCTGGATTACGGCATAAACAGGGCAACAGAATATTTTGTCATTTTTACCGATTAAAATGAAGGATTTAGCTTCTTCTAAAAACTACAAAGTTTTAGTAGACATCCTAAGGTTTTTATTTGAGGAAGAAACAGTAAATTTGGTCCAGTATAGTGCAAGAAAATCATAAATTACTGAGACTAATCTGCACAGAAATTTTTCAGATTAAATTATCCCAAAAATTTTATATCCCTTTTTAATAAATTTAATATTTTTCAAATATAATTTTCCAATATCCCTATCTAATTTTTCTATCAATTTCTCAAATAAACAAGTTAATATTATACTAATATCTAAAAACCTTAGTAATAAAAATATATATCAAACTAGAACAATAATATCTTTATTAATAAAAATATTCATCAAAACGAATATTGTTCATTTATTCTAAACTATTTGGTTTAAATAAAATAAAAAATTACTCGTGCCGGGTGCGGGAAAAGGGAACAAGATTAGGGAAAAGGACTATTCAATAAAGATTAATAGCAAACTAACAATAAAAAATTTTGAAAAATCGCAAATGCAATGTATGTTACCGGATTATTGACTTTGACTTAGTAGTTTTTCTAACGATTTGCTTATCTTTTCTCTGGCGATTATGTAAGGTATTATCAGCGGGAAGGAGAAAAGAATTGGAGGGAAATATATATATATATATATAATATGGGCAATATAGTAAATAAAAATAAAATATGTATTTTATTTTTTTTTTGGTCTTTTTGGCCTTATACTTCCATTTTTCCTCCCAATTTTGGACGGAAACGAAATTGGACTCTGGAGGGGTTCAATATACATCCAATTTTACTTTCCCTCCATCTCTTCCCCCAAACCAAATACTAAATATTTTCTTATACATCCCCTTTTACTTTCACTTCTCCCATATTTTCACTTTTCCCCCAACCAAACATACTCTAAATGTGAGAGTGTAAGAGTAATTGTGTTGGTATTTTTGAATTGATTGATTAAATTAACCCAAAATTTAATATAATTTTTATTAATGTTTTCGGCTTTTAACTCTCTTTTTTTTTTTTTTTTTTTATATCTTTAGTTGCATTATTATCTTCTCTCATCTCCAACATTTTCTCTCTTTCTTTCTGTTTAATTTTTTTCTTCAACTTTGGTATTTCCTATATTATCAAGTTCAAATAAGTAGAATTATAAAATTGCGATAAACATATTTAGGGTTTTTATATTATTCAGTTTAAAGAGGTTAAATTCAAATGGCCCATGTGAAATCAAAATAGATTAAAAAAACACCATCCCGCTCCATTGTTCTTTGCTCGCACAATTTGTAATATAATTTTCATATTTTGGCCCATAATAATATTTATTTTGCCCTCATTTACTGACAATAAGAGCCCAAGTAATCTACCAGTACTTACTTTTTTGTTTTTTCTCTTACCTCACACACCAAAATTTTTGACGTGTTAAGGCGAGAGTGAAAACAAACTAAATATTAGCCGAATATTAGGACCTTTATATTTAATAAATGAGAGTAAAATTGAATAATTTGCTGGCAACAATATGAAAATTAGTTGTAAATTGTCCAATTAAGGAATACAAAGAGGTGGAGAGATAATAGATATTTTCTTTTTTCAAAGTACTAAAATATCTTTTAGATATATATTCTTTTTATCTATAAAGATTTAATACTTATGTCAATTTTCATACGACCGAATTATGTTTAGCCCTTTTTAAAGTTTGCACATTGAATGCATCACTTTCTTAGCAACGAATACAGTCCCAATTGGGTCCAAATTATCCTCTCCGTTCTCTCCCTCTCGAGTAGAACTCCCCAGTGGATCTGAAGGTTTCTCCTCCCCCCGGCAAACTTGAGCGTTTTGCCCTGAATCTCCCATTGCAAATCTTGTCCGAATCCCTACCTTTTGCTTCGTGCCGACCTTTTCTCCCTTATCCATTTCTAATTTCTACTGTGATCCCCCCAGTTCCCCCCCCACCAAATCCACTCTTCAGCACCTTTTACTATCCCAAACCCACCTGCCTTAAATCCAACCACCTACGAACAATGGACGCCTCAGACCCAGTTAATGGCCTCATTAAGATGACCTCCACGTTAGATTTCTTAGATGATGAAAATTCCCTACCTGAAACACCAGATAAAATCCCCCATTTCCCCATTATAGCAAAAATCCTGTCCGATAAAACCCTCAATAACAATGCCATTAAATCCACCCTCCTAAAAGCCTGGGGAATTTCACCAAAGACCCCCGCAAATGTGATTGAGCAAAATACCATAGTGTTTCTCCTTGAGAGAGAAATTGACTGCAGAGGCATTGAACGGCAAAGCCCATGGTCTTTCCGGGGGAATCTCATTGTGACAAGACCGTGGCTACCCGAGGAAGCCCTCGACGAAGTAGACCTCTCAAAATTCCAAATTTGGGTGCAAGCTTATGGCCTACCGGTGATGTATGTAAACAAAAAATTAGCGGAAAAAATCGGCAATGCAATTGGAAGTTTTATTGAAGCAGATCTAGCTACAGAGAGTCACAGATGAAGGAAAGCCCTCCGACTCAGAGTTGAGTTGTCCATATCAAATCCACTCAAGGATCATATTGTCTTCAGACTTCCAAGAAACAAAATTCTGGTTATTGAATTCAAGTATGAACGACTTGGCGACTTCTGTCATGTGTGTGGGCTCATTGGTGACAAAATCTCTTCCTGTCCAAATAAACCAAATATGGCCGCCACTGAAAATACCCAATATAGCTTTGGCCCTTGGCTTGAGTCTGAAAACAACATCATCCAAAATCCTTTCATCCCACAATAAAAACTTTCCATATCATCAGAAATCCCCTTAGTATCCGATCGCCGGCCAACCCCACCCAAAATTGCCCAGCACCTCTGCAGAACATCTTGACTGAAACCACCACCCACAGTCAACGAAAACCTCACCAAGTACCAATTTCAGAAAAAACCAAGACCAAAATGGAAAGCCTGACATTGACAACCAATTTTTGCATAACCTTGCACCGAAACGGCCCGACAATCGCCAACTATCAAACTTGGCCACAGATGACTATCCCACAAATACCCAATACCTTTGCCGCCCAAAACAAGCAATCCTGCCTCTGATGCTAGCAAACAAACGAGCCTCGGCCCAATCCATACAAATATCCTAGTTGACCTAACAGAAACTATTGAGCTCACCATACCACTAAGCCCAACCCCTGCCATCCTTTTACAACAAAACTACAAATTCAGTAAGGGGCCCGAATTTCCCCTCCTGCCACAAACACAGAAATTTCCAAATGGAACTCAAGGCCCATACCCCCCAAACACAAACCTGAAACTAAACCACTTGGAAACTCACCTCCCTCTTTCTTCGCTTCTGAAAGTTAAACCAAACAAGAGAACCCCTCTTGAAACCCTTGACACCAATACCCCGTTCAAGAGACAAAAAATCTCAATATCATAACCTAACCGACAACTGACGACCTGTATCCAAAACATAAAGACCTTGGAGCCTTCGGAAAATCACATAAACACACATGACAGAGACCAAGAAGTGTTTGTTGAATACTCAAAGAAAAAACAACCTTCCAGACAGAAAGGAAGGTCATTCGAATGAAGGATAAAGCAAGAAACAAGTACAAAAAGGCTGTTCACAAAGCGAAGGCTGAGACAGAAAAGAATCACCCAAATGAGCTTGCATACCACCTGTTTGATGAAATTGCAAACAAACTCAAAACTGTCGAGGGCCTGAAGGGGCTACGGGAGTGATCACTAAATGAGAATTCTCGCCTGGAATTTCCGTGGGTTGGCCCGACCTGCGGCAAGGAGAATGCTACGGGACATTTTGCAATCTCACAAGCTAGATTTGGTGTTTCTCTGTGAAGTAAAAACTGAAAAAAACCAATAAGCTCTCTTCTCTCCTTCAATCTTCGAACTTGATTTTCTCTACTTTTGTTCCTGCTTTCAACAAAGCTAGGGGACTTTGTTTAGCCTGGACCCCTAGTGTTGGCGTTTCTGTTATTTTGACTCACTCGTAGATGATCAATGTGCTAATCTTCTTAAATGCTGATCCACAGCTTTGGCAGTTCACAGGTGTACACTGGCCTGCCATTTCCACCCTCAAACCATCCTTTTGGACCCTTTTCTCCAAACTCTGTACATCCTTCAAAGGACCTTGGCTTGCAATGGGAGATTTCAATGGGGTCACGTCTCAAGATGAAAAGAGGGGAGGAAAACCATTTGCCTCAGTGTCCTGCAACGCCTTTGGGGACGAACTTGAGTTTCGTAACCTCATTGACCATAGTTTTATTGGCCCAAAATTCACCTGGAACAACAAGTGGCCCAGAATGGCCAACATCCAATCTAGATTAGATAGGGGCGTAGCTAATGCGGAATGGTGCCTTATTTACCCCAAAACTGTCATTTCCCACCTCCCAACCATCGCCTCAGACCACTGCCCACTGCTCCTTGATACTCTTCCAAATAACGCAAATAGACCCCGACCTTTCTATTTTGAAGAAATGTGGTTCCGTGACTTTTCATGTGAAACGTTGATTGCTGATACTTGGCTTACTCCTGTTACAGGTGATCCATTTCATAGACTGCAGAACCTACTGAGGAAACTCAGGACTGAACTTAGAAGATGGAACAAGGAAATGTTTGGATGGTGTCACACCAAAATCGAGACCATCAAACATAAATTGGAGACCCTACAATATGAAGACCAAACAAGAGAGGTTATTGCCTTAGTTGACAACCTTCAATGGGAGTTGGATGAATAGTTTCACAGATTGGAGACCAAATGGCGACAAAAAGCAAAACAGAGATGGTTACAAGATGGAGATGCAAACACGAGGTATTTTCACCTGACCGCAGTTCTCCAATCAAACGTAAATTTTATTCACTCCATGCAAACCACGGATGGACAGGTTGTAACTAACTGGGACTTGATTGGTAAGGAGTTTTCTATTTTCTTTAAATCCCTATTCCGTTCAGAATGCTCCTGGTCTCAAAATGATATTGCAGCATGCATTTATGAGATTATGCCACACCCTGTTTTAGATATAAATTACTTTGTGCTATACAGAATTCCAACTAATGGCGGCTTTTAAAAGTCCTGGGCCGGATGGATTCCCCCCAAGTTTCTACAAACAATACTGGCACATCATTGGAAAGCAGGTGACCGAAGCTATTACCCATTTTTTCTCCACGAGTACACTTCCCCCCACTATCAATCACACATACATTACCCTCATCCCAAAGAACCAACATGCCAGCAAAGTGGACAATTTTAGACCAATCAGCCTCTGCAATACCACATATAAGGCCATCTCCAAAATCCTTGCAAATAGGCTAAAACCATACCTCGATAAAATCATTTCCCCTTTTCAAACAACTTTGGTACCTGGTCGCACAATCAATGAAAACTCAATCATATCCCAGGAAATCATGCATTACCTCCAAAAGAAGAATGGAAAGAAAGGGTACATGGCAATCAAGATCGACCTATCCAAAGCTTACGATCGAGTGGAATGGCCATTCTTGTTTAAAATCATGGAAAATGTGGGGCTAAATGAAACCTTAGTTAGATGGGTATCCGAATGTGTCTCCTCTACTAGCGTCTCCTTGTTGATCAATGGTGCATCCTTTGATTTTTTCAGACCAACGAGGGGCATTCGGCAAGGAGACCCCTATCCCCGTATCTCTTTATTCTTTATGCTGATTTCCTATCTCAGCTTATTCTGCAGGAGGAAGCACTAGGCAACATGAACGGAGTCAAAGTCAGCCGGAACGCCCCAGTGATCTCTCATTTATTTTATGCTGACGATCTCACTATATTTTGCAGGGCGGAGGAACGGGATGCACAAGCAGTCCAACGTTGTTTAACCAAGTTGGAGAAGTGGACAAGTAAAGTCACGAATAGTCAAAAGTCCTTGATCCACTTCAGCCAAAATGTTCCGAACTGACAAAAAAGGATCATCCTAGATATGCTCCAAATGCCCGAATGCACCCATCAAGTGATACATCTTGGACTGCCCTTTTGTAAACCAAGGACCAAAGCTCAAGCTTTAAAGGAACTCATTGGAAAGCTATCACATAAACTATCCTTGTGGAAGTCCAAGAACCTTTTAAGGGCGGGCAAACTGGTTTTCATAAAAAACGTGGCCCAATCTTTACCGGTGTACTAGATGTCCACTTTCTTACTACCAAAGAAAATATGCAATAGCATGGACACAATTGTACATCGATTCTGGTGGCAGTCCAAGAACCCAGAACAAAACAGGAAGTTTCTTGCACTCAAATCCTGGGATGCAATCTGCAAATCGAAGGGTAACGGAGGGCTAGGACTCAGGAAATTTCAGGATTTTAACGAGGCCCTAATGTCAAAGATCTCATGGAACATCGTCCAAAAATCAGATAAGCTTTGGTGTAAAATATTGGTGGCTAAATATGCCTCGTGGGTGTGGCAGGACGCTGTCAAATGTGCAAGAATTTACAGCTGGGAACGTGCTATACTATTTCAAGCTCATCGACCCTCTAGATTTGGGAGGACCCATGGATTCCCACGATCAGAGATTTTAAACCCCCCAATCAATGAACCCGAATCAAAACGGGGTATCCTTGGTCCAAGAGCTGATTGATTCCCAAACAATGGAATGGAAAATGTACGTACTTTCCAACCTCTTTCTGGATCCAGTGGCAAATGAAATTAGAAAGATCCAAATTCCGGACTCGTCGAAACCCCGTCAGCCGTTTTGGACTCCCTCCAAGTCAGGGAAATTCTCGGCCAAAGCGGCCTTCCACGCCATCCAACAAACAAAACCACACACCGCCCCAAAGATGAAGCCATTGGAAGTTTCATTTAGGGGGGGCAGTTTATGGTGACGAGCGCCTATAAACATGCTTTAAGTATGCAGGAAAGGGGAGTTGCTTCAACATCTAGTGGTGGAAATCAATCACAACAACAATGGTCTGTACTGTGGAAGCTGCAAGTGCCTCCAAGGGTGCGGCTCTTCATGTGGTGGATTTGTACTAATTTAGTTCCAACTCTGGGAAATTTGGCTCAGCATATGGAAGGGATTGATGCGAAATGTCCTGTTTGTGGAGTGGGAGTGTTAGAATAGGTGACCATGTAGCCAATCTTAGCAGGGAAATTGTAACCTATGTCTGAACAATTTCGAAATTTAATAAAACCTTGATGAATAAGAAGTGAAGTTCATTTGGCATATACTTTGTTTGTGTTCATGTTATCTTCTCTATTACTGTTCGCTACACAAACAAAGCCCACAGACTGGAATCGCATTTTGGGGACTGGGACTACACTTGGAAGTAGGTCCATGAAGTAAGTTCCACCGAATCAGTCTGAAAATCTCCAAGTCAAGGAATCTCGAAAATGGGCACCGAGATTCCCCTTGAGACTTGCATTAAGCATCTACTGTCGTGTTTCATCGACGGGTGACGAGGATCGTCTAGGCAGTGTTAGTCGGTTGGCCTGTTGGGGAAGCGACCGACTGAGGTGACTCGCGGGAACCGTCTTACGGAGGACCTTGAGTAGGGTCGGTTAGGTATGACGTGAGTTCCCGGTTCCAAACGGTTCAGATCAAGTCCTTTGACTTGAAGAATTGTTGAGTTTACCTGTACATCGAGACTGCATCTTAGGTATGGTGAGAGATTACGAAGATGCACTTGAGTAGTCATAAGCCATATCTAGTGCAACCGCGGTGTATAACGTGACAGTAGTTTCCAAGAAAGGATCTGTCTCCTGTCAAAAGGTTGACAGTAGAGTCTCACAATACTCTGTGTCTTGTCCCTAAAATCTGTGGCCACAGTAACTGAACAGAAGGGAAGGATTCCCTTGCGGCGTTTAGTAAAGGACAGACCGACACTTAGGTCCACAATGGGTACCTACATAATTCGTGCCCTAGACCCTAAGTGGTTAGACCATAGACGGAAGGATATATGTACTGTAGAGCCTAAATGTTTATCCCCACGCATATTCACCTAGTCTCTAGTGCCATGGACCGTTGCTAGACGGCCTCCCATGGTGACGGGCGGATTCTAGGAATCCAACCAAGTCTAGCTGAAGGTGAACCTAAAGAGTCACACACAATCCGCACACATAATGTATTTAATTTAGAAATAAATATTTGGAGAAATGGAGCGATTAAATTGGATTTAATCGGGTCCTTATTTTCTTGGGAAGAATTAATTCCTTTTATTAGATGAAAGGAATTTATCTAATAAATTAGATTTATTAGAAATTAATTTAATGGGCTTGGAATAAATAATTATATTCGATATATTTATTTATTGTCTTTAGGATTATTTAAATGAGATTTAAATATTCCATTAAATTAATCAACGGTTGAGATTAAAGAGAGGAATTGATGGCTAGGATTGGTTTGACCAAGAAGCTAACAATTGACTAGGATTTGACTAGGTCAAATCCTATTCAAGAAGGAGTCTTCAAAGTGTAGGGATTTGAAGAGGAATAGGATTCCTCCTCTATAAATACTCCTAAGTATCCACTTTGAAGAAGATGATGAAATTTGAAACACACACACAAACACACATTACTCGGCTCCCCTCTCTTTCTCTCGGCCGCGTCTCTCTCTCCCTCTCTTCCTTGTTATTTTGTTTGACAATTGAACATCAAGGAGGGTTGATCTCGTTAATCAATAACGTTTGATCGATCCGTCCTCTCCAAAATATAAACTTGTTCTTTTGCTAGCACGAAGATCAAGATACGTGGGCGGATTGCGTGTACGAATTAGAGGGTCTCCTATACGAGATCTTGGAGCAAAACGGGCAACAACGCGAGTACCGATTTGAAGATGAAAATGATAATCGGTAGGTTTCCGGTTTATGGTTTTCGCCACTCTTTCTTTTAAACCCTATGGCCTCCATGAAATCTTTTACATGTTTTAATTATTCATGAGATATACCGAACGCCCGGGAGATTCAAGGGTACACCCCTTGAACGTGTTTATTATGCATGCTTTTAATTCTTGCAAATTCCTTTATTTTACCGCGCTTCCGCATTCGCGCTACTCCCGGGCCGATCCACACACCTTTGCTAGGCTTTCAGTGGTATCAGAGCCCGGTTCGGTGTATAGGCCTAGTATTTTCTGTGCGTTTTAAGCATGAAAACGTGTATGGCATGATTTAATTAATTCTTGATGTTTTAATTGTAAAGCATGTCGTTTTCTTGCTTTTAATTATGTTTGAATTTTGGTACTGTTGGTTTCTTCTTTTTCTTGGAAAATGGGGGGAAAACGAATAAAACGGAAGAAAGCGGGACACACGTGGCCATCCGGTGGCTGCTCGCGCATGTAGTGCGACTAGGCGAGGTGCGCGCGCATAGGTCGAGGAGCCTGTGCGACAGCCCTCGGCAGGCGCGCACGGATCCGACCGGCACGTGCGGCCGGATGCCAGGCGCGAACGGATGGCTGGGCACGTGCGCACGCAGGCAGGGAAGCCTGCGCGCGACGCCAGGCCAGTCCGTCGGGGCGCCTGCACGGTTGGTGCATGGCCAGGGAGGACGCGCGCGCGATCGCGCATGGGGTGGCACTGCTAGATGCACGCGCGCCTAATGCGCAAGCGCGCGCAGGACACGCACGCAGGCGGCGCGGCAGGGTGGCGCGCGCGGGTAGAGGTGCCTGCGCGCGGCAGCCCGCCAGCATGCGCTGCACTGCCGACCAGGCGCGCACGCGAGCAGGCAGGGGCCTGCGCGCGCGCTTGGCCGGGCGTGCCCTGCGTGCACGGACAACAGGCTGGACCTACTGGCCTGTGTGCGCCAGCAGAACGCCGCCGGTGGCAACGGTCGGCTAACATTTAGGTTTTCTCGTTATTTTAATTTTTTGAATAATTTTGAAAAATTAGTTTTATTTAATTTTGCATGTTTCCTCAAAGAACATTATTTGGAGGTTGTTTGTATTGGATTTGGAATCCCGAGGACTACTCACCTTCAAATAATGAGGAAGGGTCTTCCTACATGGGAAAGGATATTACCAACGGTTGTACCATGTTTTTCATACGTAACTCGTTTATTTATCATGGGATGATATGATTGGTAATCATGGATTATATGTAGATGTTTATGTGGTTGGATATCATGTAATTATGTGCGTTTATTGAGAATGGATGATCACGAGCCTTAGACCGGATGTATGATTTAGTTTGTGTTAGGCCTGTGTGCCTCTTTTGCTTTCTCCTTCTCCTCTTCTAGTTGCCTTGGAATAATAAGGCATTCTATCTCCCTCCTATTATACTCCCCCCCGGTTTTCGCCGGGGTTTCTTTTTACATATGTAATGAGAGTAGTATAGGAGTGAGGATTTTATTTGATGTATTTGGTGGAGAAGAAGGAAGGTCCACATGGAGAGCCCAGAATGGAGGATCCAAGGCGTTTCCATGGAGATTTGAAAGAGAAAAGAGACCAAGGCCCATCAACATGATGATCGGGTTGCTATTAATGTAATAGTATAGGCCCAACCCTAGATTGACAATAGATCCACTGCGGGCTCAGTGGGCCGCATAGGATTTGGGCTTGTGATCATCCAACAGGGGCGTGCTAGGCTTTAATTTTGCATGTTGCATTTATGGTGAATGAATGGTTTCTTATTTATCGTATTATTGCCATGGGATGCAAATTTTATATTACGCATTATGGATGAATGTGTATGTGTATGGGTTCTCGGTCATTCACAACTCTCACTTGGTTGGACCAAAGTTCAAATATTAGACCCTTGATAAATGGACACGGACTCTGGGAGTTTGTCCATGCCTTCCAATCCATGGCATAGTGAGGAAGCTGATTTAGGTCGATGGCGTGGTCTCACGAGTCGTGGCACGACCATCATACTTAAAAGAAGCTGCACTATGTCATGAACGAAGAGTAGACCACTGTTAACTGTCTCACGAGTCATGGAGGTAGCAATAGGTCTATGATTCGGTCGATTGTGTCGGGTCTAACGCCCAAGTAACGTGATTCGCTTGGAGTCCTCGGGATCACGTGAAAGGGTGAGGCAGTTATCTTAGGAATCTCGTGGAACGAGAATGGTATGGTATACCTCACAACTGTTGGAGAAGAGCAGAAGGTCTGCCATCTCCAAAGGTCCATCTATGGTCTTAAACAAAGCTTCCCGAAGCTGGGACATACATTTTGATGAAGTCATACGGGGATATGATTTCATAAAAAACGAGTCCGATCCTTGTGTATGCAAGAAGATCAGTGCGAGCTCAGTTGCGTTTCTGGTGCTTTACGTGGATGACATCTTGCTCATTGGGAATGATGCTAAGATGTTGGGTACCACTAAAGCTTGGTTGTCAACGCAATTCTCCATGAAGGATATGGACGAGGCATCCTACATCCTTGGCATCAAGATCTATAGGGATAGATCTAGAAGGATGTTAGGAATGGCCCAGCCTCATATATTGAGAAAGTCTTGAAGAGATTCAAGATGGAGAACTCAAAAACGAGGATTCGTTCCTATGAGGCATGGAATTAAGTTATCCAAGAAGCAGTCTCCTAAGACTGATGAGGAGCTTAAACGGATGTTGGACATCCCCTGTGCTTCAGCCATAGGCAGCATACAGTATGCTGTTCAGTACACTAGACCTGATGTGGCTTTCGCTTTGAGCGTAACAAGTCGACATCAGTCGTGTGCCAGGGAGGCACACTAGAGTGCAGTCAAGACTATCCTGAAGTACCTGAAAAGGACTAAGGACATGTTCTTGATCTATGGCGGTGGAGAGTTGATACTGGAAGGCTATAGCGACGCTACCTTCCAGTCGGATGACGATGATGCCAAGTCTTAGTATGGTTTTGTATTTAGACTAAATGGTGGCGTGGTTACTTGGAAGAGTTCCAAGTAGGCTACCACGGCGGACTCCATCATAGAGTTTTGAATACATAGCGGCTTTGGAAGCTGCTAAGGAGTGGTTTGGTTGATGAGCTACACCTAAGGGTTGGATATAGTACCTAGCATTGCTAAGCCTATAATTATCTTTTATGATAACAACGGGGCGATAGCGCTAGCAAAGGAACCGAGATCCCATCACGATCCAAGCGTATTCTTAGACACTACCATCTACTTAGAGAGATGGATAGCAGGAGTGACGTTCGGTTGGACCGAGTCAGCTCCGCAGAAAACATAGCTGATCCACTTGCTAAGCCCATGTCGCAAGTTGCCCACACTCACCATCTCAACTCTCGGCTTCTCTCCCTCTCTCACACTTGTGTTCTTCACTTGATTTTGAATCAAGAAGGACAAAGTAAGTTTAAGAGAGCACTAATTCATAGTGTTCTTCTCTTAAACCGATTCCTTCTTAAACCCGTTCTTTTCTATCAAGAAGAATGTGTGTTTCTTCCGGTGTGGTGTGGATCACCTTTGGATAATCCATACGTTTGGATTTCATGAGCATTCCGGAGAAGGAACAATGCAAGTAGCCGGGAGCATACGCTAAACAATCGAAGGTAACGGTCTCCTTATGCTTTGATTGATTTATTGTATATATCTATGCCCTATGTGTTTAAATATATGTTTTCAATATTTACACATCCTACATCGAACGCCCGGTTGAGCACTCAAGGGTACACCCCTTGGGATTCGTTTATTTAAATTTGATTTAAATGTACGCATATTTCTTGCTTTCTCGCTTCCGCTCGCGCTCCCTGGCGGATCCGCTTGTCCTTCATAATTATATGCAGAAATATATATATTAATAATGCAATTAAAAATGGATATCAAGTATCATACGTCCAATGTACCGAAAAATATCTAAGGCACAATTTAATTTTAGAAAAATTCAATTTAACTAAAATTAAAATTAGCCAAAATTAATAATTTCAGAAAATATGCAGAAATGTGGAAAATCCAATTTTCCAGGTAAAAACGGCAAAAACGGCCTAACTGTTTGAAACCGGCCGGCCGGCAACACTGCCGGCCGCGCACGCATGCGCTGGGCGCGCCTGCTGGCACTGTGCTGCCGGCTACACTATTTTTCAACCCAATTTTTTTTTAAATTTCTTCAATTAAACTGAAACTAAAACATGCATTTATAGAAAATCCAATTTTCAAAAAATGCATGGATATCCATAATTAAAAGCAAAATTAACACATATTTTTCTAAATAAAATCATGCTTAAAACCGTAAAACATGATTACCAAAAGCAAATTAAACATGTTTAACATGGTAATCACATAAAACATGTTATTCTTAAAGTCACAACACCGAGCCGGGCTCTGATACCACTGAAAGAATCGGTACTGCCCGGGAACGCAGCGGAAGCGTAAAATAAAAGAAATTTAAAAAACGATTTCAAAGGGGTGTTACGTTCGAATTCCCGGGCGTTTGGTGTATTCAAAAGCATCATAACATACAGAAAAATATGCTAGAACATGTGGCTAGAGGAGAAAACAAAATGGTACAATAATTTAAATAGAAAGATACCTTTTTCGTTTCACATGTACAACGGCAACAAGCTTTGATTCTCTCTTCGTTCCTTTTCTGTTCACTTTAGGATTGAAATTAGAACCCCTCTAATTTGTCCACACTATAGCAATGGAAGCAAATCTACATCTACTGCTAGGTAGAAGCTAGATCAAGGAAGAAACAAAAAATGTATTACACTATTGATTAGTGTATACGTATTTCTCATGTTCTCATCTTGAATCCAATTCAAAGAGAACTCAAAAGAAGGAGAAAAAAGCTGGAAATTTCATGGCTTATGTAGTTGTAGGTAGTTTCCAAAACCACCTACACACTAATGCACAACTTGTAGTCAACCCCCAACCATATTAGCACAATATGTGGACCACCTAGCCATCATGGCAAGCCACATCATTGCTTACATGGAGCCACATCATTGCTTACATGGTGGACTTTCAACTCCTCTTAAACTTGCATCAAACATTTGAGCTTTGATTTCAAGTCATGGACCCGTTTTGACCGGTCTTGATTTAATCAAATTAAATCAAGTGATCCATGGGTATTACATTAATCCAATTAATTTAAACCTTATTGAAATCCAAAAGTTTATTTAATCCAATTAAATAAACATAAGCTCAAACACTAATTAATTGATCCAATCAATTAATTAAACGAAACCCCATAAATTAATCCAATTAATTTTAAGGTATTAAGCTCAAAATTAATTTATCCAATTAATTAATTCTTGGGTCATCCATCCAATGGATTTTCCCAATAAATGATCCAATCATTTATATTTTGCTTGAATTAATTGAATCCAATTAACTAATTCACTTCTTTCAGAATTAATTCCAAATTAATTCATCTACTTCCATAGTGATTTGTGTGTGACTCTTTAGGTTCACTCTCAGCTAGACTTGAGTTTGTGTCCAACACAATTGACTAATTAAATCCAATTTAATTAATTATTTCTGATTAACCATTAATTAGAAATGCCCGTTACCATGGGTGGCCGTCTAGCAACGGTCCACGGCCCTAGAGACTAGGTGAATGTTGGCGTGAACATTTAGGCTCCAAATTCTATACAGGTACAGTCCTTCCGTCGATCATCTCCCGGCCTTAGTCTAGGGCATGGAATTGGGTGTCGGTTCCCATCCTGGACTAGGCAACTATGCTACAAACTCGAGACGCGTTTACTCTATTGATCGACCTAGGGAACCATTCCCTACTTGACGAATCGCTACGGCCGTAGACTTAATGAGTCGAAACCATCTCCAAGCGCATAGCAGACATAGCTATCAAATATAGACAGGGGACATATTCTATCTTGGAATCCACCGTCCTCACTACATACTCCGACTGCACTGGACAAGGCTTATAATGACCATATCAAAGACACGGTCACCTCTCGCCAGATCCAAGATACAACCTTCATATGCATGCGACTGCCATGATTCCTCAAGTCCGAGGACTAATCCCGTACTATCAGAACCGGGAATTCCAATCATATCGACCAAGGCTCCAAGGCTTCCATATGACGATTCCCCCGAGTCAGTTCAGTCAGTCGACTACCTTGCCAACTAACCCACTAAAAATTGCATAGACGGCCTACATCTGGCACCGATGAAACTCGACACTCACCCAGTGAATGCAATATTTAGTGCAAGTCTCTATAGGGCACTCGAGGCCCAGTCTCGAGATCCTCGACTTGGAATGTTTCAGACCGACCCTCAAGGAGTTGGTTTCATAGCCGCCAACCTATGCGCAACTCAACTCAATGAGTGTAACTAATAAGTCTGTGGGCATTTGTTGTGACATTGAAACGACATTCAATGTAAGTAGTAAGCACAACAAACACATTTTGCCAGTGATGAATACTTACTTTATCCATCAGTATAATATTACTTTGATAAAGATCGACGAATAGTTCCCAGAACAACCAATCCAATTGACTTTCTGGTCACCTATTCTAACAAGTTGTTTGGGCATGCCGGTCGGCCGCACAGGCAGCCGCGTGCGCTCGCAATCCGCGCGCCCGGACGCCCAGCGCTCGCGCGCGCGGTTGCCTCGTGCGCCCGCCCTGCGTGCACGCCTGGGCGCGTTGACGCCCTGCCTGCGCATGGCAGCAGGCAGCCTACTGCCGACCAGCAGCGGCTGCTGCAGCTGTAATTTTTTTTTATTCTGCACATAAAAAACTAAAATAAATACCCAGATTTCAGAAAATCCAATTTTCTAAAATCACCCAAATATCCATGATTAATCAACATAATTAAACATGCAAATTTCAACAAATAAATATGAAAATTAAAAGCAATAAACACATGCTTTTAAAGCCGATCTAAACACGTTGAACATTCTTGAACACGTAAAACATGTAATTCATAGCCACATACACTGATCCGGGCTCTGATACCACTTGAAGGAAAACGGATCAGCCCAAGAATGCGGCTGAAGTGCGGTGGAGATGAAAACGTGCGGAATAAAAGAATTTAAATCGCATTCAAGGGGTGTTCCCTTGAATGTTCCCAGGCTATCAGTGTATAAACGCAACATATAAACATATAAAATAAACAAGCGTTCATGGCTATGGAATAAAAAAGAAACCGAGAGCATAAATGGAAATTGGAATACTTTTCTCGTTTTTGTATTTCGATCGACAACACGCGTTGATTCCTCCGAAGTTCATCCACATGAGGTCCCAATGTAGAGACCCTCTAATGTAGTCCACAGCACACCGCAAGAGATCTCGTTTTTCTTGCCAGAGAAAAACAGATCTAGTGGATGAAATCGAATAAGGGATTACACTATCAAATTAGTATTCCTTCTTGATCTTACTTTGTTCTTCAATTGATCCTAGATGAATGAAGCAACAAAGAGGATTTAGAGAGTTGAGAGAGGGTAGAGAGTATTCATCTTTTTCCTAAAAAAAGATGAACAATAAAACTCTTGTCTTTGATGATAGTATATACACCTATATATACATTATTGATGTAATTTTTGGAATGTGTCTAGGTTCATCCAAGGATGTCTAGATACATTCCAATCAACCCCTATTAATCATCAATCAAGTCTATCATTTCATAAGGTATGATTGAATCATACCAAGTGAAAGAGGCTTGATGGGAATTGATTTGTTTGTTTCCAAAAGAGACAAGTCAACTTGTCATCAAAGGCCTTCATGGCCAATTTTAGTACTTCCAAAAGAAGTAATTTTCAGCCATCCCCTTTTAGAAGAAGTCCAACTTCTTCTAATTCCAAAAGTGGAATTAACACCTCTCTTGGGCCAAGATTTAATAGACCGGATTTTATTGTAATCGAATTACAATAATCTCAAGAATTAAATCTTATTTAATTCATGGTCCAATTAAATAATTCTCATTGATCTTTTAATCCAATTAAAAGATATAAGCTTCGATTCTCTACTTAATCGATAAATCCCATTTACCCATAAAACGAGGGCCCGATAGAATATCGGCCTGTCCATCCAATGGAAAATCCCATAAGTAATCCCATTACTTATCATCCTCTGAAATTGACTCCAAGTTAATTCCTTCACCTCCTCGGTGATTTGTGTGTGACCATTTAGGTTCACCCTCAAATTGACTTGGGCTCGTGTCCAATAGGAGGCCATCACCATGGGTGGTCGACTAGCAACGGTCCATGACACTAGAGACTACGTGAATGTTGGCGTGAACATTTAGGCTCCTACTGTCGACCGTCTCCCGGCCTTAGTCCAGGGTATGGAATTGGGCATCAGTTCCCATCCTTGACTAGGCAACTATGCTTCATACCCGACATGCGTTTACTCTATTGATCGACGTAGGAAACCCTTTCCTACTCAATCAATTGCTATGGATATAGAGTTTTAGAGTCTAAACCATCTCAGAGCGTATAGGAGACATCACGGTCATATACTGACAGGGGACAGATCCTATCATAGAATCCACCGTCCTAGCTACATACTCTAACTGCACTGGACAAGGCTTATAATGACCATCTTACAGAATGATCACCTCTCGCCAGATCCAAGATACAGTCTTCGTATGCACGTGACTGGCATGATTCCTCAAGTCCGAGGACTAATCCCCTACTATCGGAACCGGGAATTCCAATCATACCGACGAAGCCTCCAAGGCTTCCATATGACGATTCCTGCGAGTTAGTTCAATCAGTTGACCACCTTGTCAACTAACCCACTAAAATTGCATAGACGACCTTCGTCTGTCACCGATGAAACTCGGCACTCACCCAGTGAATATAATACTTAGTGCAAGTCTCAATGGGACACTAGATGCCCAGTCTCGATGTCCTCGACTTGGAACGTTTCATACCAACTCTCAAAAATTGGTTTTATAGCTGCCATCCAATGCGCAACCCAACCACATGGGTTATCTAATTGGTCTGTCAGCATTTGTTGTGACGTTGAAACGTCGTTCAAAGTTAGTAGTAAGCACAACAAGCACAATGCCAGTGATGAATACTTACTCTATTCATTAGGATAATATTGTATTAATTAAGATTGACGAATAGTTTCCAAAACCGTCAATCCAATTGACTTTCTGATCACCTATTCTTACAATCTACGCTTTCTCATCAGTCTAACCATGACTGAGTCTCGAACAATTTATCCCTCTACATATCTGAGCTTTCTCATCACTCTATCATGACTGAGTCTTCGAAAAGCTCAACTCACGATATGTATGTGGGACCCCTAAAATGTCTTGGAGAATTTTTGTGAGCTACAGTTGTGTTTTTGTGATTCCTAACCTCTTGAATCATCCATGATGAACAAGACATTACCAAAACAATTATTCTAGTTATGCGGTGTTTCAAAACTTGTTTGAATTTCCTAGTGGATTCTATGGCTCCACTCCATAAACCCGACTACGATGTCCAACATTATGTTCTCTAGGTTGTTTGGATCACTATCCAAATTTAACCAAACTTATCCCGATCACTTTTACCTCTTACGACATTCGGGTTTGTTCTTAAGGGGACTGAAATATGATCAGCTTAAGTAAGAAATGCGATTATAAGCAATATTAGCATTATTCTGGCATAAACCTGTACAAATCAAACACCGAGTCTAATTTGTCTCCCACTAGTCTCTCGACGTATGTAGGATCCTACTACATGCTCATGGATTTTATCGGGACACAGGCTTGCCAAACCATGGCACCTAGTGCGTTACTCGTAGCAAAAGCCACGTTCCTTACATTGATAATTTTCAAGTCTACGTCTATAGGGGCTAAGGTAATTTGCCAAAACTTCGATCGACCTCCGTCCAACGAGGCTCGATCACTCTCTTTATCAGAGACCGTCATATTAGGCCCTTACAGAAAGCATTTCGTTGAGAATTCAATTCTCAACTGGATGCTCAAGAACTCCCACTAAACACATGGCCTTTTCGATCCTATCGAAATAGGTTCAATTTTGCAGCCATTTACTATTCACCACCTCAAGTCTAATTCACAAACCTCCTGTGGGACCTTTTAGACTTGTGAACCCCCTCATGGTTTTGTGTATTCAGTAACCTACATTATTACTGGATCCCATCCAATAGACTATTTGGCAAGCCTACTTTGTCCAACAAAGCGCTATAGGGCTTTTTCTTCTTCAGAAAAGATTTGTAAATTTAGTCAATTCGAATCGTCTATTTCTAGATTCATCGAACCTTCCAATTTACTCATCTTTAATAAGAGAAAACCGCCCTAGCTGTTGCGGATGCCAAATTTGTAAGTTGGTCTTGGTTAATCCATTTAGATCATTTGAATTTTGAGTATTCATAAACCCTTTTATGAGATTGTGTTTTAGGAATTTACGTGTAAACACTAGCAAACATGAATCAATATTTAATAATTCTGTTGATCAAATATGTATGAAAAAACCTTTGTCCAACAAAGAGACATACTTTTGATCATGCTAGGTTATGTAATTCCTATAAGCTATCCTAACATGATCATGATTATAGGCCTAACAAGTCTCTAGTCTTTTTCAGTAATGGCCTTGCCATTGTTGAATCCTAGAACTATTCTTGGCTTTTTAATCCTTATCACTTTCTACAAACTGCCTACAGATTTGTGACAAGAACGGTATCCAGTACCAAACAAAGTAAAGTGATCATGTTAATACTCAATATCAAAATATACCTTTATTGGAGAGGGGTTTAGGACACTCCCTCTTCCAATGAGCCTTTTTACGGCAGTAAATGCATACATTCTTAGAAATCTATAAACTTGACGGCTGAACCCTTTTGCTCTTTCCTTTACCTGCACGTTGTGGTGTTAAAGGAATTGCACTCGAAGTGCTTAACAGTTAATGTCACCTTAGCCCTCTTCCTGTATTGGTGTCTGGCACCCTTGCCTTTCGCTATAGAGGTTGAAGCCTCTCCTACTAATACCAACGTCGCAGATTTTACAACCGTTGCCTTGTACTTAGACCAACATAATTATCAACCTATGAAGATCTCTTTCAAGCTCATTCATGCTTATGATAAATGGTTCATGGGAGGGAGGAAGATACTGAAGGATCACATTAAAGTACGTTTCTATTTCAAGATTGTCATGGAGGTCTTTTGAGCTTCTCCATGAAGGATACCATTATTGCGCCATGTTCATGTACAGACGTCTCTTCTGTCATCTTGGCTCCAAAAATGCCTTCGTTGCATTATATCTTACATGCAGGTGTGGGACCGCATAGACATGATGCAAACGAAGCACAGTTGAGCCAACATCATCATATCCTACTTGCCGGTGGTCGTCCTTCAACTCCTTGAATACCAAGCGTTGCTTTAGTTGTCGACCCCTCCGACAAGGGTTGAGGAACGTCCTCATCCGGCATGTGAGTTAAAGTTCTGGAAATCAATGACCATCTTAAGGTTTCACAGTCAATTCGTGTAGTTGGTTCCATTAACTAGCCTCTAGCAGCGCATTTGGTGGATACTTAGACATTCACAATATATGAAGCATAAAATAGAAAGCAGAACGAAGTAATATTAAATTTAAGTTAAGACTCGATCTTTAGTCCTTAACCTCTCCCACTATTTCTACGAAAGCCCATCACTCTCAAACGGGATTTCGAGAAATGGATACCTAGTGGGCTTGGGGTCCACAAGCGAAATTCTCCATACCCCACATTTGTTAGAATAGGTGACCATGTAAGCCAATTTTGGCAGGAATGTATAACCTATGTCTAGACAATTTCTTGGTATTTGATAAAACATTTATGAATAAAAAAGTGAAAATTCATATGGCAATACTTTGTCTACGTTCACTTATCTGCATTTACATTTCTGTTCACTACGCAAACAAAGCCCACGGATTGAGAAGCGATTTCGGGGACTGGGACTACGCTTGGAGGTAGGTCCATGAAATCAGTCTTACCGAATCAGTCCGAAAATCTCCAAGTCAAGGAATCACGAAAATGGGTAGCGGGATTCCCTTTGAGACTTGCACTAAGCATCTGCTGTCGTATTTCATCGACGGGTGACGAAGGTCGTCTAAGCAGTGTTAGTGGGTCAACATGCTAGGAAGCAGCTGAATGAGGTGACTCGCGGGAACCGTCTTACGGAGGACCTTAAGTATGGTCAGCAAGGTATGACGTGTATTCCCGGTTCCAACGGTACAGGCCAAGTCCTTTGACTTGAGGAACTGCTGAGTTTACCTGTGCATCAGGTCTGTATCTTAGATATGGTGAGAGATTGCCAAAATACTCTTGAGTAGTCATAAGCCATGTCTAGTGCAGCTCGGGTGCACAAAGTGACAGTAGTTTCCAAGAAAGGATCTGTCTCCTGTCAAAAGGCATTGACAGTTGAGTCTCATGTATGCTCTGTGTCTTGTCCCTGAAATCTGTGGCCACAGTAACTGAACAGAAGGGAAGGTTTCCCTTGCGGAGTTTAGTAAGGACAGACCGACACTTAGGTCCAAAATGGGTACCTGCATTTTCCGTGCCCTAGACTCTAAGTGATGAGATCGAAGACAGAAGGACAAGTATACTGTTAGAGCCTAAATGTTCATCCCCAATTATTTCACCTAGTCTCTAGTGCCATGGACCGTTGCTAGATGGCCACCCATGGTAACGGGCGGATTTTAGGAATCCGACCAAGTCTAGCTGAATGGTGAACCTAAAGAGTCACACACTATCCACACACACTTAATATTTAATTTGGAATTAAATATTGGAGTAAAGGAATGATTAAATTAGATTTAATCGGGTCCTATATTTTCTTGGAGAAATTAATTCCTTCTATTTGATAAAAGGAATTAAATTAATAAATAGGATTTATTAAAGGGTTGATTTAATGGGCTTAGAATAAATATTAATATTTATTTATTATATTATATTTATTCTTTTAGCCTTTTGGAATATTTAATGGGATTTAAATATTCCATTAAATTAAAATCAACGGTTGAGATGGAAAGGGAGATGGAAGGCTAGGATTCGTTTGACTAGGTCAAACACTAGTTTGACTAGGACTTTGACTAGGTCAAAATCCTAGTCAAATTAGAGTTCTTAGAGTAGGAGTTTAAAGAGGATTAAACTCCTCCTCTATAAATACCTCTAGCTTCCAACCTTTTGAAGGATGATGATTCTTGAAATCACACACACAACACACACTCATCTCCCCCTTCCTCACCTCTCGTCCCCCCCTCTCTCTCTAACAAGAAAATATTTCTTAGTTCTTTTGTTCTTGGAACATTAGAACTTAGATGAATCAATACCGTTAATTGATAACGTGTTGTTGATTCATCCACTCCAAAAATATACACATGTTCGTTGCTAGCACGACGTGCAAGATACGTGGGTGGATCGTGTGTCACGATTTGGAGGGTCTCAAGAACGAGATCTCGGTGCAAAACGGGGAACAACGCGAGTAGCCGTTGAAGACGAAAATGACAACGGGTAGGTCTCGTTTTACTTTTTCGTCCCTCTTTAATTTTCAACTCTATGGCCTCTATGATTTCTTTACATGTTATATGATCATGAGATACACCGATCGCCCGGGAACCTCAAGGGCACACCCCTTGAGCGTGTACTTTTAAATTTAAAGCATGCTTTAATTTTCATATGTTTATTTTTATCACGCTTCCGCATTCGCGCAATTCTCGGGACGATCCACCGATTTCTTTCAACATTTACGATTCGCATGAAAAATAACCTTGTGGGAGGTATTCCATACCATTCTCCTCCAACGAGATCCCCAAGAGATTTTTTCTGACCCTTTTACGTGATCCCGAGGACTCCAAGTGAATCACGTTAATCAGGTGTTAGTCCCGACCCATCAACCGAATCATAGCACTCACTGCTATCCCCACGACTCGTGAGACAAGTAACAGGATTGTTTTCACTTCGTTCACAAAAAAATGTGCAGTTTATTTTCAGGACAAAAGACGTGCCATGACTCGTCAGACCACGCAATTGACTGAAACTAGCTTCCTCACTTTGTCATGGATGGAAGGCTTGGATGAACAACTAAGGTTCTAGTCCATTTATTAGGGGTCTAATCTTTTAGCTTGGTCCAATCAAGTTGAGAGTTTTAATGGACGAGACCTCATCACATATTAAGTGTTTTGCATGTGTAATTGTAGGAATATTCTAAGCATAAATGTCAACATACATGAAGCATATAGAATACTCAAAGCGTAAAAACGCATCGCATGTAAAATAAAACCTAGCACGCCCCTGTAGGATGATCACAAGCCCAAACCTATGTGACCCATTGATCCCACAGTTGATCTATGGTCAATCTAAGGGTGGGCCCTATGCTATTACAAGATTTTTATAACCAATTACATGCAATAGGCCTTGTAAGTCCTCTTCATCTTCTTGGACTCTCCATCATGGGCCTACATCGGGCCTCTTATCCATGGATCCTCCGTGGGCCAACAGATGGAATCCTCCATGGACCTCCAACACCTGGGCTTGTCTTCCCTTGCAGTTTTTATTTCCTCCCTCATAGGAAGGAATTCTCATTTTGAGTTCTCCATCTTCAATCTCTTCAAGACATTCTCAATATACGAGGACTAGGCCATTCCTAACATCCTTCTAGATCTATCTATGTAGATCTTGATGCCAAGGATCTAGGATGCCTCGCCCATATTTTTTACAACCAAGCTTTAGTGGTTCCCAACATCTTGGCATGATTCCCAATAAGAAAGATGCCATCCACATAAAGCCCTAGGAACGCAACAAAGCTCCCACCAATCTTCTTGTATACACAAGGATCGGACTTGTTGTTGACGAAATCATATCCCCGTATTACTCCATCAAAACATATGTTCCAGCTTCAGGAAGCTTTTTCGAGGCCATAGATGGACCTTTGGAGACGGCAAGACCTTCTGCTCTTCTCCAACAGATGTGAAACCTTCCGGTTGATCCATATAGATCTCTTCCTCTACGAAACCGTTGAGGAAGGTGGTTTCGACATTCATCTGCCATATTTCATAGTCGTATCATGGTGTTATGGCAAGCAGTATCCGAATGGACTTGGCCATTGCTACGGGCAATTAGGTTTCCTCAAAGTCGACTCCGGGTTGTTAAGTATAACCCTTAAGGACAAGCGGATCCGCCCGGGAGCGCGAGCGGAAGTGAGAAAGCAAAGAAATACGTAAATATAAACAAATAAATAAACGTAATCCCAAGGGGCCCTTGGGTGCTCAACCGGGCGTTCGATGTAGGATGTATCAATATTAAAGCATATATTATACATAGGGCATAGATGAAATGAAAACAATAAAAGCGTAATTAAACGTTACCTTCGTAGTTTTCACATGCGCACGGCTACTTGCTTTGTTCCTTCTTCAGAATGTTCACCAAGTTCAAATGTATGAACTCTCCAAAGGTGATCCACACCATACCGGAAGAAACTCACGTTATCCTTACTAGAAGAAAATAGGTTTAGAAGGAATCGATTTAAGAAGATAAACACTATGGATTAGTGTTCTTCTTAAACTTACTTTGTTCTTCCTTTTGATCCAAGATCAAATGAAGAACACAAGTGAGAGAGAGGGAGAGATGGCCGAGAGTATAGAGAGAGGAGAGTTGGCGATTTTTTGTTCTTCTTTTCCAAGAAAAGATAAATTATGAAATCACTTACATAGGTGTTAGTATATACCAATTTATATACATAATTAATTTGATTATTGGAATGTGTTTAGGTTCATCCAAGGATGTCTAGATACATCCCAGTCAATCACCATTATTTTTCAATCAAGCATACCAACTTTTAAGGTATGATCAAATCATACTTAAAAGGGAAGAGCTTGATTGGAGTTGATATGTCTCTTACCAAAAGAGACAAGTCAACTACCACCTAACATCCAATATGGCTGAATTTTGCTTCCTTCAAGTTGGCATTTTTGGCCATGCTCAATTAGGAAAGAAGTCCAACTTCTTCCTATTCCAAAATAGGAATTAATTCTCCTCTCGGGTCAATATTTAACGGACCGGGTTTTACCATAATCCAATTACGACAAACCAAAAAATAAATCCAATTTAATCTAATGTCCACTTAAATAATTCTCGTTGATCTTTTAATCCAATTAAACGAGGGCCCGATACAATATTGACCCATCCATCCAATGGACAATCCCTTAAGTAATCCAATCCCTTGCGTCGACACACGAAATCACTCCCTGTTCGACCAACCCCCTGTGGCCACAGGTTTAAACAGCATGAACGTGTCTTCGAGTGCATAGGAGATACCTCTGTCACATACTGACAGGGGACGGATCCTCTTCTTGGAACCTACCGTCCTCGCCATACATTTTAACTGCACTGAACAAGGCTTATAATGATCATCTTACAGAATGATCACCTCTCGCCATATCCAAGATACAGTTGTCCTGTGCACGTGACTGTCATGGTTCCTCAATTCTGAGGACTACTCCCGTACTATCGGAATCGGGGAAATCCAATCATACCGACCAAGCCTCCAAGGCTTCCATATTATGATCCCGTGAGTCAGTCCAGTCAGCTCGACCTCAGTCGTCCAACCTATCAAGATCGTGTAGGTGTCCCACGCCTGTTGCCGATGAAACACAACACTCGTCTAATAAACACGACTCTTGATACATGTCTCTATATGACTCTCAATGCCCTGTCTCGAGGTCCTCGACTTGGAACATTTCAAACCCAACTCTTAATTAGTTGGTTTCATGACCACCATCCAATGCGTGGCCCAACTGCATCAGTTGTCAATCGTGGTCTGAGGGCTTTGTTGCGATATAAGTAAAACACTGTTTTAATATATGTGAAATGAGCGCATCAAAGAAGGTACCATTGGTGATCAACACTCATTTTATTCATCACATAATATTACATTACATCAAGTTGTCAAATAGTTTACAAAATGCCAAACCTATTGGCTTTCTGGTCACCTATTCTAACAATCTCCCACTTGACCTAAAGCCAATCACCCATTGACCTCGAACCTCTTATCCAGATGGTGAGTATGGGAAACTTGCGACCATCTCTCGGAGCAGATGGTAGCATCTAAGAATATTCTTGGATCGTGATGAGATCTCAGTTCCTTTGCTAGCGCTATCGCCCCGTTGTTATTGTAGAAGACAACTACAGGCTTAGCAATGTTAGGTACTACACCCAACCCTTGGATGTAGCTTATAAACCAAACCGTCTCCTTAGCAGCTTCCAAAGCCGCTATGTATTCAGATTCTATGGTGGAGTCCGCCTTGGTAGCCTGCTTAGAACCCTTTCTAAGCAACCACGCCACTATTAAGTCTAAACACAAAACCAGACCGAGACTTGGCATCATCGTCATCCGACTGGAAGCTAGTATCGCTATAGCCTTCCAGTATCAATTCTCCACCACCGTAGATCAAGTACACCTCCTTAGTCCTTTTCAGGTAATTCAGGATAGTCTTGACTGCACTCTGGTATGCCTCCCCGGCACACGGCTAATATCGATTAGTCATGCTCAAAGCGAAAGCCACATCAGGTCTAGTGCACTGGACAACATACTGAATGTTGCCTACAGCTGAAGCTTATGGGATGTCCAACATCTATTTAAGCTCCTCATCAATCTTAGGAGACTACTTCTTGGATAACTTAATTCCATGCCTCATAGGAAGGAATCCTCGTTTTGAGTTCTCCATCTTAAATCTCTTCAAGACTTTCTCAATATACGAGGACTGGGCCAGTCCTAACATCCTTCTTGATCGATCCCTGTAGATCTTGATGCCAAGGATGTAGGATGCCTCGCCCATATCCTTCATAGAGAATTGCGTTGACAACCAGGCTTTAGTGGTTCCCAACATCTTAGCATCATTCCCAATAAGCAAGATGTCATCCACATGAAGCACTTGAAACGCAACCGAGCTCCCACTGATCTTCTTATATACACAAGGATCGGACTCGTTCTTGATGAAATTATATCCCCGTATGACTTTATCAAAACATATGTTCCAACTTTGGGAAGCTTGTTTGAGGCCATAGATGGACCTTTGGAGACGGTAGACCTTCTGCTCTTCTCCAACAGATGTGAAACCTTCCGGTTGATCAATATAGATCTTTTCCTCTACGAAACCGTTGAGGAAGACGGTTTTCACGTCCACCTGCCATATTTCATAGTCATACCATGCTGCTATGGCAAGCAATATCTGAATGGACTAAGCCATTGCTACGGGCGAGTAGGTTTCCTCAAAATTGACCCCGGGTGGCTGAGTGTAACCCTTCGTCATAAGCCTGGCTTTGAAGGTTGTAACCTCCCCATCAGCTTCAAAGTTACGTTTGTAGAACAATTTACACCCTACGGGTTTTACCCCTTTGGGTGGGTCCACTAGGGTACCAGGTTTGTACCCATCGACTCCATCTCGGATTTCATAACCTCAAGCCACTTATACGAATCGATGTCCGACATTGCTTCTCCGTACGTCTTTGGATCATTATCCAACTGGCCCAAAAATCCATACCTATCAGGTGCTTGGGATACTCTGGCCGACCTACGGAGCACTGGAACATTATCAGTGCGAACCACTGGCTCAGATGTCACTGCCGCCTCATGGGGTACCTCATTTGATTCCTCAAGCAGTACCTCATCACGTCAACTATCCGATGGAAAACCCTTTTCCAAGAACATTGCGTTTCGCGAGATAAAAAAATCTTTTGCTCGGAGGGATCATAGAAATAATACCCCGCAGTTTCTTTCGGATACCCGATGAACTTGCATAAACTAGACCTCGAGTCCAGTTTATCTCCCACTAATCTCTTGGCGTATGCAGGGCAACCTCACACTTTCAAGTATTTGTAGGAGGCAGACTTGCCATGCCATATCTCATATGGTATCTGGGATATCTTCTTAGATGGGGCCAATTTCAAAACTTTGGCCGCCGTTTCAAGAGCATATCCCCAAAAGGATAAGGGGAGTTTGGTAAAACTCATCATGGATCGGACCATGTCCAACAAGGTCCGATTCCTCCTTTCAGACACACCATTAAGCTGTGGTGTTTCAGGAGGGGTCCACTGAGAGAGAATCCCATTCTCTTTTAGATAATCAATAAACTCACCACTCAAATACTCTCCACCTCGGTCCGACCGAAGGGCTTTGATCTTTCCACCAGTTTGGTTCTCTACTTCAAGTCTGTATTCCTTAAACCTTCCAAAGGCTTCAGACTTGTACCTCATCAGGTAAATATAACCATACCGTGAGTGATCATCGGTAAAGGTTATGAAGTACGAGTACCCACCTCTAGCCTGAGTATTTAGTGGGCCACAGACATCCGTATGGATCAAATCCAACATACCGTTGGCTAGCATGCTTTATCCAACAAAGGGTTTCTTGGTCATCTTTCCCTTCAAACAGGATTCGCAGGTCAGTAGATTGTCCGAATCGTCTATTTCTAGACTCTTTGAGTCCACCAACCTTCTTATCCTGTCTTTAGAAATATGACCTAACCTCGCATGCCATATCTGTACATTCTCATGATTATCATATTTCCGTTTGTGTTCCGCAGTCATAATCTAATTAGACTGTTGAAGTATGCACAGATTGTTTACCAATGTACCAAGCAAATGAGAAATACCATCCTTTATAATGAAAAACTGTTTTTATTGATGGTAAATAAATATTCCTCCTTCTCAAGGACCGGGATAGATACAATGTTTTTAATCATGCTAGGTATATAGAAACAGTCGTTTAGTACAATCCTAACATGACTACTAATGGCTGACTCCATTGATCCTACGGCTTCCGCAACAACGACCTTGCCATCGCCTAGCCTCAGGATCATCTCATCCTTGGTTAGCCTTCTGCTTCTTTGCAGTGCCTGCAAATCATTGCAGATGTGAGCACCACACCCAGTATCCAATACCCATGAAGCAAAATTAGTTATCATGTTTACTTTAAGCACAAACATACCTGGGTTGGACAGGAGTTGTGGACACTCCCTCTTCTAATGACCCTTTCTTTGGCAATGCATGCAGACATCATTTACCTTGGACCGTTGATGTGACGTCCATAGATTTTTATACATAATTGAGAGACTAATTAGTAAAGAAAATTGAATTTAATTATAAGTTATAAGTTCAAATTATAAATATATTAAAACTTAAAGGGACTAAATTGGAACTTTATAAAATTTTTGGGGTGACATTATATAAATTTAAAAATTTGGGGCATAGATTAAGAATTTTATAAATAGTTATTAATGTACACACATATGTAATATAATAATAAAAAAAAGTGATTTTGAGGATGAAAATGTGATGGCATGTGGCTTCTTTAGCCTTTTCAATATATATGTATTAGATAAGCTAACCTCAATATTTGGTACACATTAAGCAAACTTAAGCAATTACATTTTTTTCTCCGAAACTGCGGATACAGGTAAACATTTATTCTTCAAAAATTTTAATTAATTTATATATTTATATTATTTGATTAGTGCATTTATTAAATATGATTCGTACTATCTAATTTACTATTTAATCAGAAAATTTGATGAATTCCAGTAGTTATACAAAGTAGTGATTGGGTAAATATTTAATTGGACCGGGGACATTATAGCCAATAAATTAGAATTTATTTAATCTATTAGATTTAGTTGTTGGTATAATGGATTATTCAAAATTAACCAGGTTTATTAACCAAATACATAATTGTATATATTATTGTTTAAACAATTATTATAATAGTGAAGAATTGACAGAAATTAATAGAAATAGTAGAAAATTATGTTTGAGTAATATTAGGAAATTATATTTGAGAAATATAGTATTTATTAAAAAGAAATATGAGATTTTTGTAATAATTTTATTTAGGGATGTTATAGAGAACGATAGTTATAAAAACATGAGGGGTTTGATGAAATAAGCTCTTATGAGTTAATTGATAAATTAGATATATACGGGGGAAGTTTATAGTGTGTAATATTTAGACGAAACAGGAACAGAGGTTTGAATTTTAATATAAATGAAATATTAAAAGATTGATATAAAATATACGCATATATTTAGTAATTTCATTCGTAATTTACGATATTTTCAATATATATTGATTTTACATATTATAACTTATTATAAGACACGGGGGTAAAGTGGAAGACTAATCAACTCCTTCTACTAGCATAATCGTTTTGAGATTGAGGTAAGTATAGTTAATTGAACCTATATAAGTATATTTGATTATACGTATTTGTTATAAACCTGGCTGGTATTAGTAAATGCTTATTTGGATTACATGGTTATTATGTGATGTAGTCTCTATGTGTTTATTTGTGATTATTTATGTTATATAAAGATTGACAGATGATTGCCTTATATTATATTTTATTGTTGCATGGAGTTGAATGAAAAAGTTAATTATACCGTACATCGTTAAATTGAGATAAAGAGATGACTTACCTAGTTGGGGAACATAGTCAATGGTTTGTGATGATGTGATTGATGATGATGTGATATGAGAAAAATGAATATAAGCTAGGTATCATGGCGCGTTGGGTACCGAGGTATTCTGGGTAGCGGGGAGAGCTGATAGCTACACACTGGGGTGGTGTGGGGATGCCATGTTCGTTGTGATGTTTTGTGCTGATATTGCTACACACTCAGATAGTGTGGCGATATCACATTCGACGGGTATCCTGTGCTGTATATGATATGACATTGATTGAGATGATGATAGCCGGCAAAACCATTGACTGATGTACTCCAATTAGAGTAAGCAGGGCCCCAAGAGTATAAATTGTGAATCCTGAGATGGTACTGTAGATTGATGCATGATTGTGGTGATTGTATATTGAATACTTGTTGGTTTGTGTTACGACATGTATTTATGTATGTATATAGGTTGGTTAGCTATACTTATTGAGTAGGCAGCTCATCCCTTACCAACATTTTTCAGGAAATAGATCACAGTGACTAGCTACGTCAACTTTGAAGTCTGCCATGGTGGACCTTAATAGGTGGGTCAGCCGTGACAACTGAAGCCGTGGATTTTGGCCATATGATTATTAAACATCTAGGCTTTCGTTGGGTTTGCGTTTTAGGTTTTGTAACAACTGGAGACTTTCATTTTTTGGAGTTTTATACATGAGTATAAATGTGGCGTAGTAGATATAAAATTTTGACAACTTCTATCCTTATTATTATATATATATGTTACATGTTCTAATAGCATTGATTTTATTCGTTTAAATGAAAATCTCTTATAAGATAGGTTATACGTAGGAGGGATGTATACTTAGTGATAATACCGTGTAGTTGTTAGAATAGGTGACAAGAAAGTCAATGATATTGACTGTTCTGAGAACCATTCGTCAATCTGTGAACAAGTAATATTATGTTAATGAATGTCGTAAGGATTCATAGGCATAAGTTTGTTGTGCCTACTTCTTGCATCGTTTTAATGTCACAACAAACGCCCACAGACTGAAATAACATTTCGGGAAATTGGAACTACGCTTGGAGGTAGGTTCATGAAATCAGTTTCGCCGAATCGGTCTGAAATACTCCAAGTCAAAGGAATCTCGAGACAGGGCATCGAGAATCCATTTGAAACTTGCACTAAGCATCTTCAGTCGCATTTCATCGACAAGTGACGAGGCTCGTCCATGCAGTGTTAGTAGGTCAGCCAGCTAGGTGGCTGCTGACTGAGGTGACTCGCGAGAATCGTCATATGGAAGCCACTTGGGCTTGGTCGGTATAACTCGTATTCCTGGTTCCGATAGTACGGGATTAGTCTTCGGACTTTAGGACGACGGCAGTCCCCTACATACTAAGGTTGTATCTTGGATCTGGTGAAATTTGATCGGGTTATATGACATGGTCATCATAAGCCTTGTCCAGTGCAGTCGAAGTATGTAAGAACGGTATATTCCAAGATAGGATTTGTCCCCTGTCAAAGGATATGACAGCGAGATCTGCTATGCGCTCTGAGATGGTTTAGACTCACAAAGTCTATGGCCATAGCGTGGGAAAGGATTTCCTGCATAGAGTTAAACCTATCTCGACATTAAGCATAGATGCCTAAGTCAAGGATGGGAACCGACATCCTAATTCCATGCCCTAGACTAAAAGGCCGGGAGACAGGCGACAGTAGGACCATACCCGTACGTATCGAGCGACGGTAGGACCGTACCTGCGTATAACTCGGAGCCTAAATGTTCACATAAAATATTCACCTAGTCTCTAGTGCCATGGACCGTTGCTAGATGGCCACCCATGGTAACGGACTACTTTGGTTATGAAATAACTAGAAGTAGGTCCAAGTCTAGCTGAAAGGTGAACCTAAAGAGTCACACCCGCTACACCAAATGAAAGGGAATTAATTTGGAATTAATTCCGGGAGAAGGTTTAATTTAATGGAATTAAATTATACTTCTTGGAGATTCAAGCCTCGATGGATTATTTGGAATAATTGGGCTTGAGTTCATAAATTAGATTTATGGATTTGATAAAGCATGGGCTTCCCTTTAAATTAGATTAAAAAGGGTGAATTAATTAATGGGCTTGGTATATTAAATAGGATTTAATATAAAATTCATGGGACTATTTAATTTAGAATTAAATAAAGTCCATTTCATTAATTAATTAATGGGCTTAGTATATTAAATAGGATTTAATATAAAGTCCATGGGACTATTTAAATTAGAATTAAAAAAAGTCCATTTCATTAATCAATTAATGGGCTTGGATATTAAACAGGATTTTAATATAAAGTCCATGAGACCATTAGTAAGCTCTAGGCGCAGGGCTGCGCCGGATGCGTGCGCGCGCGCCTTGCCAGGCGGCTGTGCCGTTTTCCGTTTCTCTCCCATTTTTTTGGCTCGTTTTTCAAAACTATTTTTACTGAATTATTTTTATGATATTATCTGCATTTTTCTGAACCCGTTGACTTAGAATATTTATTTTTTGAGATTTTAGATTTCCTAAAATAAATGTTGCTTGGTTGATGAGGAAAATGTTTCGTAACAAGATTTAATTCTTGCAATTGTTGCACCAATGATCAAGATTTAAATGTAAAATTTCGCATTAATTTCTATGTTTTATGATGTTGGACATCATGGTTATTTTATGGCATGAGTATGAGTAGATCTTGACATGTATTAATATTGCACAAATGTTGGATTTTGGGATTCTTGAGTAAATGGACATATTCTTGAATTGTTGAATTTTGTGTTTCAGAAAATTATTTGTAAGAAAATATTTAATCATGAAAAACGGTTGTGGCCGGCAGGGAGGCCGCACAGCAGGCAGCAGGCGCGCGCTTGCACGCGCGCGGGCGAGGGCCCGTGCTCGCGCAGGTGCGCGTCTTGTGCAGGCTGCACGCTTGGCCAGCGGTGCTGGACCGTATTTTCGGTTTTTTGGTTGTTTTCTTGCATTTTCAGAAAATCTGATTTTTCTGTATAATTCTAGGAATTTTTCTAAATTAATTAACTTGGGGCATTTTAATTTTGGTTGAGTTTTTATATTTACTAGAATTAGTATCTCCTTGTTAATTATGGAAAATGATTTTCCAACAAAGATCGTTGTGCATAGGTTGCACCATTATCCAATGTTTGGTGTGAATATTTTGTTAGAATAGGTGACCAGAAAGCCAATAGGTTTGGCGATTTGTAACCTATCTGACAACTTGATGTAAATGTAATATTATTATGTGATGAATAAAGAGTATTCGTCACTTTTGGTGCTTACTTTGTTGCGCTCATTTCACATTTGTTAAAATGGTGTTTAACTTATATCGCAACAAAGCCCACAGACCATGGATAACAACTCGTGCAGTTGGGCCACGCATTGGATGGTGGTCATGGAACCAACTGATTAAGAGTTGGGTCTCAAAAGTTCCAAGTCGAGGACCTCGAGACAGGGCATCAAGAGTCCTATTGAGACTTGCGTCAAGAGTCGTGTTCATTGGATGAGTGCCGTGTTTCATCGGCGACAGACGTGGGACGCCTACACGATCTTGATGGGTTGGCCGACTGGGGTCGAGCCGACTGGACTGACTCGCGGGGATCATCATATGGAAGCCTTGGAGGCTTGGTCGGTATGATTGGTTTTCCACGGTTCCGATAGTACGGGAGTAATCCTCAGACTTGAGGGATCATGGCAGTCGCGTGCACATGACGGCTGTATCTTGGATCTGGCGAGAGGTAATCATTTTGTAAGATGATTATCATAAGCCTTGTCCAGTGCAGTCGGAATGTGTAGCGAGGACGGTGGATTCCAGGAAGAGGATCCGTCCCCTGTCAGTATGTGACAAAGGTATCTCCTATGCACTCGGAGAAACGTTCATGCTGTTTGAAGCTGTGGCCACAGTGTTTGGTCGAACAGGGAATGGTTTCCTGTGTCGATGCAATGAAGCATACGTGGTCTCGAGTATTAAGCATAGATGCCTAGTCAAGGATGGGAACCGATGCCCAATTCCATACCCTAGACTAAGGCCGGGAGACGGTAGATGGAAGGATCGTACCCGTAAGAAATCAGTGCCTAAATGTTCACGCCAATTCACCTAGTCTCTAGTGCCATGGACCGTTGCTAGACGGCCACCCATGGTAACGGGCCCTTGTGGGACACCGGCCCAAGTCTAGCTGAGGGTGAACCTAAAGTGTCACGCACAAATCACCGAGGAGGTTGAGAGATCGACTAGGACTCAATCTCGAAGGATAAAATAAGTAATTGGATTACTTAAGGGAAAGTCCATTGGATGGACGGGCCGATATTGTATCGGGCTTTCGTTTAATGGGTAAATTGGATTTTCGATTAAATATGGAAAGTTGAGACGTTGAGACGTTGGATCTTTTAATTGGATTAAAAGATCAACGGGAATAATTTAAATGGACATTAAATTGGATTTAATGTTGGATTCGTCGTAATTGGATTACGATAAAACCCGGTTCGTTAAATTATACCTGAGAGGAAAAATAATTCCTATTTTGGAATAGGAAGAAGTTGGACTTTTTCCCTTAATTAAACATGGCCGACATGCTCCCTTGGAGGAAGCAAAATCAGCCATGTTTCTGTTAGAATAGGTGACCATGTAAGCCAATTTTGGCGGGAATATGTAACCTATGTCTAGACAATTTTAGGTGTTTGATAAATCATTTATGAATAAAGAAGTGAAAATTCATATGGCAACACTTTGTTTACGTTCACTTATATCTGCTATTACATTTCTGTTCACTATGCAAACAAAGCCCACGGACTGAGAATCGATTTCGGGGACTAGGACTACGCTTGGAGGTAGGTCCATGAAATCAGTCTTACCGAATCAATCCGGAAATCTCCAAGTCAAGGAATCTCGAAAATGGGTACCGAGATTCTCCTTGAGACTTGCACTAAGCATCTGCTGTCGTATTTCATCGACGGGTGACGAGGGTCGTCTAAGCAGTGTTAGTGGGTTAGCATGCTAGGAAGCAGCTGACTGAGGTGACTCGCGGGAACCATCTTACGGAGTATGGTCAGCAAGGTATGACGTGTGTTCCCGGTTCCAACGGTACAGGTCAAGTCCTTTGACTTGAGTAACTGCTGAGTTTACCTGTACATCAGGTCTGTATCTTAGATATGGTGAGAGATTGCCAAAATACTCTTGAGTAGTCATAAGCCATGTTTAGTGCAGCTCTGGTGTACAGAGTGACAGTAGTTTCCAAGAAAGGATCTGTCTCCTGTCAAAAGGCATTGACAGTTAAGTCTCATGTATGCTCTATGTCTTGTCCCTAACATCTGTGGTCACAGTAACTGAACAGAAGGGAAGGTTTCCCTTCTGGCGTTTAGTAAGGACAGACCGACACTTAGGTCCAAAATGGGTACCTGCATTTTCCGTGCGCTAGACCCTATGTGATGAGACCGAAGACAGAAGGACAAGTGTACTGTTAGAGCCTAAATGTTCATCCCCGAATATTTCACCTAGTCTTTAGTGCCATGGGCCGTTGCTAGATGGCCACCCATGGTAACGGACGGATTCTAGGAATCCGACCAAGTCTAGCTGAAAGGTGAACCTAAAGAGTCACACACTATCCACACACACTTAGTATTTAATTTGGAATTAAATGTTGGAGTAAAGGAATGATTAAATTGAATTTAATCGGGTCCTATATTTTCTTGGAGAATTAATTCCTTCTATTTGATAAAGGGAATTAAATTAATAAATTGGATTTATTAAGGGAATTAATTTAATGGGCCTAGAATAAATATTAATATTCATTTATTATATTTATTTGGCCTTTTGGAATATTTAATAGGATTTAAATATTCGATTAAATTAAATTAATGGTTGAGATTTAATGGGAGAGATGAAAGGCTAGGATTGAATTTGACAAGGTCAAATTCTACTTTGACTAGGACTTTGACTAGGTCAAAATCCTAGTCAAATTAAGCTTCTAAAGAGTTGGAGTTTAAAGCGGATTAAATTCCTCCTCTATATAAACCCCTAGCCTTGCACCTTTTGAAGGATGATGAAATTCCAACACACACACACACACCAACTTATCTCTCTCCCTCTCCCCTCTCGTCCACCCCCTCTCTCTCTTAGCAAGAAAGTCATTTTCTTGCTCTATGTTCTTGGAACATTAGAACATTGATGAATCAATACCGTTAATTCATAACGTGTTGTTGATTCATCCACTCCAATAAATTACATACTTGTTCGTTGCTAGCACGACGTGCAAGATCCATGGGTGGATCGTGTGTCACGATTTGGAGGGTCTCAAGAACGAGATCTTGGTGCAAAACGGGGAACAACACGTGTAACCGTTGAAGACGAAAACAACAACGGGTGGGTCTCGGTTTACGTTTTTCGCCTCTTTTATTTTTTCAACCCTATGGCCTCCATGATTATTGTATGTTGTTTATACATGTGATACACCAAACACCCGGGAAATTTCAAGGGCACACCCCTTGAAACGTGTTCTTTAATTTAAAAGCATGCTTTAAATTCCGCATTTTTATTTTATACCGCGCTTCCGCATTCGCGCAATTTTCCCGGGACGATCCACATATTCTTTCAGTGGTATCAGAGCCCGTTCGGTGTATAGGCCTAGGGTTTATGTGCGTTTTAAGCATCAAACGTGATCTTGTCATGTTTTTGATCAAATCTTGATTTTCTTGATTTTAAAAGCATGTCGTTTTATTTCTTTCAATTCGTGTGAGTTTCTGCAAATTGGTATTTTTCAGTTTTTCTTGGGAAACGGGATGGAAAATTGAACGGAAAATGGGAAACAGCCGCAGCCGGCCAGCCGGGAGGGCTGGCCGCGCGCAGCCGTGCGCTGCCGGCAGGGCAGACGCGCGCAGGCAAGGGAAGCCTGCGCGCGGCCGCCCAGCCGGATGCGCAGGGCCGCACGTTGCCATCCAGGCAGGCAGTGCGGCGGAGGCCTCAGACAGGCCGCTGGCCTGGCGCGCGCGCAAACGAGCAGGGGAGCCCGCGCACGCACGCCAGGCGCACGCGCACGCAGACGAGGGTGTCTGCGCGCGCACTGCGCAGGAGTAGGTGCGCGGCTGGCAACCAGCAGGCCAGCGCGCGCGCGAGGCAGGGGAGCCTGCGCGCGCGACGGCCTGCCAGAACACCAGGCCGCGCAGCATGTTGCCGGCCAGGCGCCCACGCACGCAGGCAGGGGCCTGTGCACGCGCGCCAGGCCAGGCAGTGCCTGCGCGCGCGCAGGGGCGTCAGGCGGCGGCGGCGGCGGCCTGTGCTGCTGCTGCTAGGGTTTTAAACCCTAGTATTTTTTTCTTTTTATTTTTTAATTTACTTTCAGTTTTAATTTTGAATTAATTCTAAAAAATTCATTTTTGGGTTCAATTTTGCCTAATTTTCTAAAGATATTATTTTAGGAGTAAAATATATTGAATTTGGAATCCCGGGGTTATTATTCTTAAAATAATGAGGAAAGGTTTTCCTGAAACGAGAAGATATTGTTACCAATATTTGTGTTTTATTTTTCACACGTTACGCACATGTTCATTTATTTCTTATCTTGAATGATTATATTGGAAATCATGAATTGTTGGTATATTGTAATTATGTGATTAGATCATGTGATTATGTGTGTTGGATGGAAATGGATGATCACGAGCCCCTAGACCGAATGTATGGTTTAATTTTCTGTTGGGCCTGTGTGCCTCTTTTACTGCTTTCTCTTTCTCTCTTTCTAGTTGCCTTGGAATAATAAGGAATTCTACCTCCCTCTTTATGTACTCCCCCCGAGTTTTTGCTAGGGTTTCTATTTTTAATATGTAATGAGAGTAGATTAGGAGTGAGGTTTCTATTTTTTTCTCTTTCTTCACTTCATGGAAAACTCCAAGGCCCATCAGCATGATGATTGGGTTACTATTAATGTAATAGTATAGGACCAACCCTCGATTGACCATAGATCCACTGCGGGCTCAGTGGGTCGCATTGTTAGAATAGGTGACCAGAAAGCCAATAGGTTTGGCGATTTGTAACCTATCTGACAACTTGATGTAAATGTAATATTATTATGTGAAGAATAAGATGAGTATTCATCACCAATGGTAACTTCTTTGTTGCGCTCATCTTACATTTGTTAAAATGGTGTTTAACTTATATCGCAACAAAACCCACAGACCATGGATAACAACTCGTGCAGTTGGGCCACGCATTGGATGGTGGTCATGAAACCAACTGATTAAGAGTTGTTCTGAAACGTTCCAAGTCGAGGACCTCGAGACATGGCATCGAGAGTCCTATTGAGACTTGCATCAAGAGTCGTGTTCATTGGATGAGTGCCGTGTTTCATCGACGACAGGCGTGGGACGCCTACACGGTCTTGATGGGTTAGTCGACTGGGGTCGAGCCGACTGGACTGACTCGCGGGGATCATCATATGGAAGCCTTGGAGGCTTGGTCGGTATGATTGGATTCCCCGGTTCCGATAGTACGGGAGTAATCCTCAGACTTGAGGAATCATGGCACTCACGTGCACAGGACGGCTGTATCTTGGATCTGGCGAGAGGTGATAATTCTATAAGATGATCATTATAAGCCTTGTCCAGTGCAGTCGGAATGTGTAGCGAGGACGGTGGATTCCAAGAAGAGGATCCGTCCCCTGTCAGTATGTGACAGAGGTATCTCCTATGCACTCGGAGACACGTTCATGTTGTTTGAAGCTGTGGCCACAGTGGTTGGTCGAACAGGGAATGATTTCCTGTGTCGATGCAATGAAGCATACGTAGTCTCGAGTATTAAGCATAGATGCCTAGTCAAGGATGGGAACCGACGCCCAATTCCATACCCTAGACTAAGGCCGGGAGACGGTAGACGGAACGATTGTACCCGTACGGAATCGGCGCCTAAATGTTCACGCCAATTCACCTAGTCTCTAGTCCCATGGACCGTTGGTAGACGGCCACCCATGGTAACGGGCCCTTGTGGGACACGGGCCCAAGTCTAGCTGAGGGTGAACCTAAAGAGTCACGCACAAATCACCGAGGAGGTTGAGAGATCGACTTGGAGTCAATCTCGAAGGATAAAATAAGTAATTGGATTACTTAAGGGAAAGTCCATTAGATGGACGGGCCGATATTGTATCGGGCTTTCATTTAATCGTTAAATTGGATTTTCGATTAAATATGAAAAGTTGAGATGTTGAGACGTTGGATCTTTTAATTGGATTAAAAGATCAACGGGAATAATTTAAGTGGACATTAAATTAGATTTAATATTGGATTCGTCGTAATTGAATTACGATAAAATCCGATCCGTTAAATTATACCCGAGAGGAGAAATAATTCCTAATTTGGAATAGGAAGAAGTTGGACTTCTTCCCTTAATTAAACATAGCCGACATGCTCCCTTGGAGGAAGCAAAATCAGCCATGTTGCATGCTAGGTGGTATGTTGACTTGTCTCTTTTGGAAAGAGACAAATCAACTCCAATCAAGCTCTTCCCTTTTAGTATGATTTGATCATACCATAAATTTTGGTAGGCTTGATTGAAGAATTGATGGTGATTGATTGGAATGAATCTAGACATCCTTGGATGAACCTAGACACATTCCAATAATCACATTAATTATGTATATATATTAGAATATACAACACCTAGCATAAGTGATTCATTATTCATCTTTTTCTAGGAAAAGGAGAAGACAAAAATCCTCTCCTCTCTCTCAAAATTTCGTGCTCCCTCCCTCTCTTACACTTGTGTTCTTCACTTGATTTTGAATCAAGAAGAAGAACAAAGTAAGTTTAAGAGAACACTAATTCATAGTGTTCTTCTCTTAAACCGATTCCTTCCTGAACCCGTTCTTTTCTAGCAAGAAGAACGTGTGTTTCTTCCGGTGTGGTGTGGATCACCTTTGGAGAATCCATACGTTTGGATTTCGTGAGCATTCCAGAGAAGGAACAACGCTAGTAGTCGGGAGCATACGCTAAACAATCAAAGGTAACGGTTTATTACGCTTTGATTGATTTCATTTGTATATATCTATGCCCTATGTGTTTAAATATATGTTTTAATATTTACACATCCTACATCGAACGCCCGGTTGAGCACCCAAGGGTACACCCCTTGGGATTCGCGTATTTTGAATTTGATTTAAATTTACGCAATTTCTCGCTTTCCGTGCTTCCGCTCGCACTCCCGGGCGGATCCGCTTGTCCTTCAAGTGGTATCAGAGCCCGGTTCGATGTAAGGGGCATAGATCTATGTGTTTGGCATGATCTACTTGCTTTTAAATGGCTTTATTGGCATGTTAGATTACATAAATATATGAATAATATGATGATTCAATTGTTTGGATTTAATGGACTTTTGGCATGCTTAATTTTGTTAGATTGGATCTAAAATAGCATGCTTATTTTCAGAATAATATTAATGTTATTGTGCTGAAACAGTTTTAAAAAAAGAAACAAAAAAAACAAAAAAAAAAAAAAATTTGGTCGTGCCGGCAGTGGCCATGCGTGCGGACGCTGCGAACAGGCGCGCGCGCGCGTGCTGTGCGCAGCCGGCGGCTGCTGGCCGAGGGCCAGCGCGCGGCACAGCGCGCGCGCGCGCTGCCCTGTGCGCGCGGCCGGCCGGCCAGCACAACGGCTGGGCCATTTTTTTGCCGTTTTTCGACTTTTTCTGGAAAATTTGATTTTCTGTATTTTCTGCACGATATTCTGAAAATATGTTAATTTTGCATTTTTGATTTTGGGATAATTGGATTATTCCTTGAATTAAATTTGCTTAATTAATTTGGGATTAATACATGCATTGGATGCATTGTGTAAAATGTCCATTAAATTTGAAATTTGAATTTTGCATATTATTTATATGTTTATGCTTTTGTGATGTTGGACATCACTTGGATATTTTGGAATATCCATTGGTTTTATTGCATAATTATTTGGAATAATTATGTTATATGTGAGTTGATGGAATCAACATGGGATGATCACAAAGCCCTAGACCTTGTGTATGGATGAATGAATGTTTATGTATTTTCTGTTGGGTGGGGCCTACGTGCCTCTTGTTTTTGGGACTATCATCTCCCGTATTTTCGGCCTCATGATGTTAAGGCTTATTTTCTTTATTACCGATGTATTACTTTCAGTTGTAATGAGAGTAGATAGGATTGGTGATGTTTCAATTTTAACAAGCAATTGGAGTCGGAGACCCTAAGGAGGAGCATCAAGGCGTGAAACAAGAGCACTACAAGGCCCATTGGAATGACACTGGGTATATTACTATTGTAATAATTTAGGACCACCGTAGACAGACCATAGACTCACTCCGGGCTCAGTGGGTCGCATAGGTTGGGCTTGTGATCATCCTAACAGGGGTATGCTATGTTTTATGCATGCGGCGTTTTTTATTTATCGCTTTAAATATTGGATATTTATGCATGCTAAAACACCATAATGTGATGAGGTCTCGGTCACACTTAAACTCTCATTTGGTTGGACCAAATTAAATATTAGGCCCAGAACGGACTTGGATCAAAATGGTATTTTGGTTTGTCCGAGCCTTCCATCCACAGCAATGTGGTGAGGAAGCTACCACTACCCAAGTGTGGTCTCACGAGTCGTGGCACACTTGGAATAGGGGAAAGCTGCACTATTGTTGTGAACAAAAAGACTGCGCTCGCTGTTTCCCTGTCTCACGAGTCGTGGGGGGCGACAGTTTGAGGCATGATTTGGTTGATGGGTCGGGCCCAACACTGAGTAACATGGTTCGGTTGGAGTCCTCGGGACCATGTGAATAGGTGAGGCAAAATATCTTGGGAATCTCATTGGATGAGAATGATATTGGATATCTCCCACAAGGTCTTCTTCATGTGAATCGTAAAAGCGGGGCATGGAGATTACGCTTGTGGATCCCAAGCCCACTAGGAAATGGTTTCCCGAAACTCCGCTTGAGAGTGGCGGACTTTCGTGTAAATAGTGGGAGGGTTAAAGACTAAAAGACCAAGTCTTCAACTTGAACAATAATATTACCATCATCTGCTAATTTCTGCTTTACATTTTTTAATAATGTAGATATGTCTAAGAACCCGTTAACAATGATTCTTGAGACTAACAAATTCAACGGAACGAACTACTCGGACTGGCTGAGAAACCTGAGGATTGTCCTCGATTTCGAGAACCAAGGCTACGTCTTGGACGAGCCGCCACCGAGCGACTTACCGGAGGGTCCACGCCTGAAGAACGTTTGATGTTCGAGAAATGGCATGAGGACAACCGGAAAGTACGCAGTATCATACTGGCTTCGATGTCTAACGACATCCAGAAGCAGTATGAGAGGCTGGACAACGTCTCCGCCATAATGCTCCGCATGAACGAGGTTTATGCGGTTCCGGATAGGCATATTAGATATGCCGCCACAAAAGCATTCTTTGGCACCAAGCTCGCTGAAGGAGCGTCTGTACAGAGTCATGGGGTCAAGATGCTCTCCCTAGTGGAGAAACTCGAGGACCTTAAAGCTGGGCTTAACAATGACACGTACATTGATGTGATCCTCCAGTCGCTTCCTCCATCCTATGACCCGTTTGTTGTAAAACTACAACATGAACGGACTTGAGAAGTCTATTCATGAGTTGATCAACATGCTGGTCCAATACGAGGCAACGACCCACAAGTCGGCGCCGGCGGTATTGATAGGAGAGGCTTCGACCTCCAAGGCGAATGGCAAGAGGGCCGGACGCTGGAAGAGGAAGAAGGGCAAAGGGAAGACGGTTGTGGCCCCTGCTCATGCTCCGGGTGTCCCTGTTGCTCCGGTTGGACCGAGCAAAGGGAAAGGGAAGGCCCATGGTTCTCAGCGGTCCAAGGCAAATGATGTCTGCATGCATTGCCAAGGGAAAGGGCATTGGAAGAGGGAGTGCCCACAACTCCTCTCCAACCCAGGTGTGTTTGTGGTTGAAGTTAATATGATTACTAATTCTGCTTCATGGGTATTGGATACCGAGTGTGGTGCTCAAATCTGCAGTGATCTACAGGCACTACAAAAAGTAGAAGGCTAACCAAGGATGAGATGATCCTGAGGCTAGGCGATGGCAAGGCCGTTGCTGCGGAGGCCGTAGGATCACTAGAGTTAGCCATTAGTAGTCATGTTAGGATTGTTGTGAACGACTGTTTCTATGTACCTAGCATGATTAAAAATATTGTTTCCATCCCGGTCCTTGATAAGGAGGGATATGAATTTTCCATCAATAAAAACGGTTTTTTCATTATAAAAGATGGTATTTCCCATTTGCTTGGTACATTGGTCAACGGTCTGTACATACTTCAACAGTCTAATTGGATTATGACTGCAGAACACAAACGAAAACGTGATGATCATAATAACGCACAGATATGGCATGCGAGGTTAGGTCATATCTCTAAAGATAGGATAAGAAGGTTGGTGGACTCAAAGAGTCTAGAAATTGACGATTTGGACAACCTACCGACCTGCGAATCCTGTCTAAAGGGAAAGATGACCAAGAAACCCTTTGTTGGACAAAGTACGCTAGCCAGTGGTCTGTTGGATTTGATCCATACAGATGTCTGTGGTCCACTAAATACTCAGGCTAGAGGTGGGTACTCGTACTTCATAATCTTTACCGATGATCACTCACGGTATGGTTATGTTTATCTGATGAGGTACAAGTCTGAAGCCTTTGGAAGGTTTAAGGAATACAGACTTGAAGTAGAGAACCAAACCGGTCGAAAGATCAAAGCCCTTCGGTCGAACCGAGGTGGAGAGTATTTGAGTGGTGAGTTTACTGATTATCTAAAAGAGAATGGGATTCTCTCTCAGTGGACCCCTCCTGGAACACCGCAGCTTAATGGTGTGTCTGAAAGGAGGAATTGGACCTTGTTAGACATGGTCCGATCCATGATGAGTTTTACCGAACTACCCCTTTCCTTTTGGGGATACGCTCTTGAGACGGCGGCCAAAGTTTTGAACTTGGCGCCATCTAAAAGGGTATCCCAGACGCCATATGAGATATGGCATGGCAAGCCTGCCTCCTACAAATACTTGAAAGTGTGGGGTTGCCCCGCATATGTCAAGAGATTAGTGGGAGATAAACTGGACTCGAGGTCTAGTTTATGCAGGTTCATCGGCTATTCGAAAGAAACTGCGGGGTATTATTTCTATGATCCCTCCGAGCAAAAGGTTTTTGTCTCGCGAAACGCAGTGTTCTTGGAAAAAGGTTTTCCATCGGATAGTCGACGCGATGAGGTACTCCTTGAGGAATCAAGTGAGGTACCCCATGAGGCGGCAGTGACATCTGAGCCAGTGGTTCCCACTGATATTGTTCCAGTCCTCCGTAGGTTGGCCAGAGTATCCCACGCACCTGATAGGTATGGATTTCTGGGCCTGACCGGTCAGTTGGATAATGATACAAAGACATACGGAGAAGCGATGTCGGACATCGATTCGGACAAGTGGCTTGAGGCCATGAGATCCGAGATGGACTCGATGGGTACAAACAAGGTTTGGACCCTAGCAGATCCACCAAAAAGGGGTTAAACCCGAAGCTGGAACATACGTTTTTGATGAAGTCATACGGGGATATGATTTCATCAAAAACAAGTCTGATCCTTGTGTATACAAGAAGATCAGTGGGAGCTCAGTTGCGTTTCTGGTGCTTTACGTGGATGACATCTTGCTCATTGGGAATGACGCTAAGATGTTGGGTACCACTAAAGCTTGGTTGTCAACGCAATTCTCCATAAAGGATATGGGCAAGGCATCCTACATCCTTGACATCAAGATCTACAGGGATAGATCTAGAAGGATGTTAGGAATGGCCCAGTCCTCGTACATTGAGAAGGTCTTGAAGAGATTCAAGATGGAGAACTCAAAACGAGGATTCCTTCCTATGAGGCATGGAATTAAGTTATCGAAGAAGCAGTCTCCTAAGACTGATGAGGAGCTTAAACGGATGTTGGACGTCCCCTATGCTTCAGCAGTAGGCAACATACAATATGTTGTTCAGTGCACTAGACATGATGTGGCTTTCGCTTTGAGCGTAACAAGTCGATATCAGTCGTGTACCGGGGAGGCACACTAGAGTGCAGTCAAGACTATCCTAAAGTACCTGAAAAGGACTAAGGACATGTTCTTGATCTACGGCGGTGGAGAGTTGATACTGGAAGGCTATAGCGACGCTAGTTTCCAGTCGGATGACGATGATGCCAAGTCTCAGTCTGGTTTTGTATTTAGACTAAATGGTGGCGTGGTTACTTGGAAGTGTTCGAAGTAGGCTACCACGGCGGACTCCACCATAGAGTTTTGAATACATAGCGGCTTTGGAAGCTGCTAAGGAGTGGTTTGGTTGATGAGCTACATCCAAGGGTTGGATGTAGTACCTAGCATTACTAAACCCGTAATTATCTTTTATGATAACAACGGGGCGATAGCGCTAGCAAAGGAACCGAGATCTCATCACGATCCAAGCATATTCTTAGACGCTACCATCTGCTTAGAAAGATGGATAGCACGAGTGACGTTCAGTTGGACCGAGTCAGCTCCGCAGAAAACATAGCAGATTCACTTGGTAAGCCCACGTCGCAAGTTGCCCATACTCACCATCTGAATAAGAGGTTTGAGGTCAATGGGTGATTAGCTTTAAGTTAAAATGGTGTTTAACTTATATTGCAACAAAGCCCACAGACCATGGATAACAACTCGTGCAGTTGGGCCACGCATTGGATGGTGGTCATGAAACCAACTGATTAAGAGTTGGGTCTGAAACGTTCCAAGTCGAGGAGCTCGAGACAGGGCATCGAGAGTCCCATTGAGACTTGCGTCAAGAGTCGTGTTCATTGGATGAGTGTCGTGTTTCATCGGCGACAGGCGTGAGACGCCTACACGATCTTGATGGGTTGGTCGACTGGGGTCGAGCCGACTGGACTGACTCGCGGGGATCATCATATGGAAGCCTTGGAGGCTTGGTCGGTATGATTGGTTTTCCCCGGTTCCGATAGTACGGGAGTAATCCTCAGACTTGAGGGATCATGGCAGTCGCGTGCACAGGACGACTGTATCTTGGATCTGGCGAGAGGTAATCATTCTGTAAGATGATTATCATAAGCCTTGTCCAGTGCAGTCAGAATGTGTAGCGAGGACGGTGGATTCCAAGAAGAGGATTTGTCCCCTGTCAGTATGTGACAGAGGTATCTCCTATGCACTCGGAGACACGTTCATGCTGTTTGAAGCTGTGGCCACAGTGGTTGGTCGAACAGGGAATGGTTTCCTGTGTCGACACAATGAAGCATACGTGGTCTCGAGTATTAAGCATAGATGCCTAGTCAAGGATGGGAACCGACGCCCAATTTCATACCCTAGACTAAGGCCGGGAGACGGTAGACGGAAGGATCATACCTGTACGAAATCGGCGCCTAAATGTTCACGCCAATTCACCTAGTCTCTAGTGCCATGGACCATTGCTAGACGGCCACCCATGGTAACGGGCCCTTGTGGGACACGGGCCCAAGTCTAGCTGAGGGTGAACCTAAAGGGTCACACACAAATCACCGAGGAGGTTGAGAGATCGACTTGGAGTCAATCTCGAAGGATAAAATAAGTAATTGGATTACTTAAGGGAAAGTCCATTGGATGGACGGGCCGATATTGTATCGGGCTTTCATTTAATCGGTAAATTGGATTTTCGATTAAATATGGAAAGTTGAGATGTTGAGACGTTGGATCTTTTAATTGGATTAAAAGATCAACGGGAATAATTTAAGTGGACATTAAATTGGATTTAATATTGGGTTCGTCGTAATTGGATTACGATAAAACCCGATCCGTTAAATTATACCCGAGAGGAGAAATAATTCCTAATTTGGAATAGGAAGAAGTTGGACTTCTTCCCTTAATTAAACATAGCCGACATGCTCCCTTGGAGGAAGCAAAATCAGCCATGTTGCATGCTAGGTGGTATGTTGACTTGTCTCTTTTGGAAAGAGACAAATCAACTCCAATCAAGCTCTTCCCTTTTGGTATGATTTGATCATACCATAAATTTTGGTAGGCTTGATTGAAGAATTGATGGTGATTGATTGGAATGAATCTAGACATCCTTGGATGAACCTAGACACATTCCAATAATCACATTAATTATGTATATATATTAGAATATACAACACCTAGCATAAGTGATTCATTATTCATCTTTTTCTAGGAAAAAGAGAAGACAAAAATCCTCTCCTCTCTCTCAAAATTTCGTGCTCCCTCCCTCTCTTACACTTGTGTTCTTCACTTGATTTTGAATCAAGAAGAAGAACAAAGTAAGTTTAAGAGAACACTAATTCATAGTGTTCTTCTCTTAAACCGATTCCTTCCTGAACCCGTTCTTTTCTAGCAAGAAGAACGTGTGTTTCTTCCGGTGTGGTGTGGATCACCTTTGGAGAATCCATACGTTTGGATTTCGTGAGCATTCCAGAGAAGGAACAACGCTAGTAGTCGGGAGCATACGCTAAACAATCAAAGGTAACGGTTTATTACGCTTTGATTGATTTCATTTTTATATCTATGCCCTATGTGTTTAAATATATGTTTTAATATTTACACATCCTACATCGAACGCCCGGTTGAGCACCCAAGGGTACACCCCTTGGGATTCGCGTATTTTGAATTTGATTTAAATTTACGCAATTTCTCGCTTTCCTCGCTTCCGCTCGCGCTCCCGGGCAGATCCGCTTGTCCTTCACGCATAGGATTCGGGCTCGTGATCATCCAACAGGGGCGTGCTAGGCTTTAATTTTGCATGTGGTTATTATGATGGATGAATGGGTTTTTTATTTATCATATAACTGCTATGGATGGTTTAATTTACGAATGATGGATGAATGTGTGAATGTTTATTTATTATGAGATCTCGGTCATTTACTACTCTCACATTGGTTGGACCAATGATGAAATATTAGACCCTAGACAAAATGGACATGAACTCTAGGAGTTTGTCCATGCCTTCCAATCCATGGCATAATGAGGAAGCTGTTTTAGGTCAATAGCGTGGTCTCACGAGTCGTGGCATGTTATTGTACTTAAAAGAAGCTGTAGTATGTCATGAACGAAAAATGGGTTGCTGTTACCTGTCTCACGAGTCGTGGGGGTACCAGTGGGTCTGTGGCTCGGTTGATTGGGTTGGGTCTAACGCCCAATTAGCATGATTCGCTTGGAGTCCTCGGGATAATGTGAAAGGGTGAGGCAACAATCTTGGGAATCTCGTGGAACGAGAATGGTATGGAATACCTCCCACAGAATCTTTTCCATGCGAATCGTAAAAGTGGGGTATGAGAAAAATCGCTGTGGGTCCTAAGCCCACTAGGAAAGGATTTTTCGAAAATCACGTTTGAGAGTACCGTGTTTTTGTATAAATAGTGGGAGGATTAAATGACTAAAGACCAAGCGTTTAATTATTTTTGTCAAACCACCGTCTTTATTTTCTGCTGATCGTGTACTGTTTTTTAAAATGTAGATTTTAAAATGTCTAAGAACCCACATTTCACCATTCTTGAGATAAACAAATTTAATGGAACAAAATACAACGACTGGTTGCGCAATCTCAGGATAGTCCTAGATTACGAGAACCAAGGCTACGTCATGGACGAGCCTCTCCCTAGGACCTTGCCGGAAGGATCCACGCCAGAAGAACGTGAGACGTTCGAGACTTGGCATAAGGATAACTGGAAGGTCCGTAGCATCATACTTGGTTCGATGACCAATGAGATTAAGAAGCAATATGAAAGGCTAGACGACGTCCCTTCCATAATGGCTCGCCTTAAGGATTGCTATGCAGTCCCGGACCGGCATACTAGGTATGTTGCGACCAAGGCGTTCTTTGAAACTAAAATGACAGAAGGATCCTCTGTACAAGAGCACGGGGTTAAAATACTTACCCTGGTGGAAAAGCTCGAGGACCTAAAGGCAGGTCTCGATAATGAAACGTACAAAGATGTGATCCTTCAGTTACTCCCACCCTCCTTTGACCAATTTATCGTCAACTACAACATGAACGCACTTGAGAAGGGCATTCATGAGTTGATTAATATGTTGGTGCAATACGAGGCAACGACTAAGAAGTCCGCGCCTTCGGTATTGTTTGGAGGTGCTTCAACTTTGAAGACGAAAGGCAAAGGTGCCGGATGTTGGAAAAAGAAGAAAGGGAAGGGAAAGGCCGTCAAAGCAGCTACGAACACTAAGAGTGTTCCCATTGCCAAAGAGGGGAAAGGCAAAGGAAAGGTAAAGGTTGTCTCCAAGCAACAGTCGCAGGCATATGACATATGTATCAACTGCCGTGAGAAAGGGCATTGGAAGTGAGAGTGCCCCAAACTCTTCTCGAACCAAGGTTTTTTTTTTATTGAAGTTAACATGGTCACTAATTCTGCCTCTTGGGTATTAGATACCGGCTGTGGAGCTCACATTTGCAATGACTTGCAGGTGTTGAAAAGAAGCAGAAAACTGGGGTAGCGGGGACATGATCCTGAAGCTTGGGAATGGCAAGGGCATCTCGGCAGAAGTAGTAGGATCCGCTACTCTAGTGATTAGTGATAGTATTAGCATAGAATTAGAGCGAGTTTATTTTGTACCTAGTATGATTAAAAACATCATTTCCATTCCATTGTTGGACAATAGTGGTTATGAGTTTAGAATCAATAAAAATTGCTTTTATTTGATGAGGTTTGGAATTGCTCATCTGCTTGGTACATTAAATAACGGGCTCTATATCTTGCAACAAACGAATTTCGTCCTCAATGCACAACACAAATGAAAATTAGATAATAACGGGAACGCACGTCTGTGGCACGCTAGGTAGGTCACATATCCCAAGATAGGACAAAAAGGTTGGTAGACTCAAATAACCTAGAGGTTGGGGACTTGAGCGATCTACCAACTTGTGAGTCCTGTCTAAGAGGGAAAATGACCAAGAAGCCCTTTGTAGGACAAAGCAGGCTTGCCACAGGTCTGTTGGACTTGGACCATACAGACGTATGTGGACCACTAAGGACGCAGGCCCGAGGTAGGTTCTCCTACTTCATAACCTTCACCGATGATCATTCGCGGTATGGTTATGTTTACCTGATGAGGTACAAGTCTGAAGCTCTTGAGAGGTTTAAAGAATTCAGACTTGAAGTGGAGAACCAAACCAACTGCAAAATTAAAATCCTTCGGTCGGACCGAGGCGGTGAGTACCTTAGTACGGAGTTCCTAGATTATCTAAAAGAACATGGTATAATATCAGAATGGACACCTCCAGAAACACCACAGTTAAATGGTGTCTCTGAAAGGAGGAATCGAACCCTGTTGGACATGATTCGGTCCATGATGAGTTTTACCAAATTGCCCTTATCGTTTTGGGGCTATGCACTAGAAACGGTGGCCAAATTGTGGAATTTAGCACCTACTAGTGCATTGACCCAAACACCATATGAGATATGGCACGGCAAGCCTGCATCCTACAACTACTTGAAAGTGTGGGGTAGCCCCGCATACGTCAAGAGGTTAGTGGGAGATAAGTTAGAATCTAGGTCTAGCTTATGCAGGTTCGTTGGATACCCTAAAGAAACTGGGGGTTATTACTTTTATGACCCCTTGGAAAAAAAGGTGTTTGTTTCAAGAAATGCAGTATTCTTGGAGCAAGGCTTCCCGGAGGATATCCTACCTGATGAGCTGATCCTTGAGGAATCAAGTGATGGAATCCAGCCATCAGAGGAGGCCGCGGAACCCTCACTTAGAGGATTCAGGATTAACAGCCGAAGGGCTGACCAACCTCGAGAAGTCCAACATGCTAGGCATGAAGGACGGCCTTAGGAATAGCTAGTCCCGGTTCCTGAACCGCCGGCTCCGATACAGTCAGCGCCCACAGTCACCACTGATGTTCCCATTCTCCGTAGGTCCACTAGAGAGTCCAAACCTCCAGTGAGATATGGCTTTCTAGGTGCGACCAATCTTTTGGATAACGATCCTAAGACGTATGGAGAAGCGATGTCTGACATCGACTCCGGGAAATGGCTTGAGGCCATGAAAGCCGAAATGGACTCCATGAGCGAGAACCAAGTATGGAGTCTTGTAGATCCACTGAAAGGTGTTAAGCCAGTCGGCTGTAAGTGGGTCTACAAGCGCAAACTTGGCGTTGATGGAGAAGTCACAACCTTCAAGGCTAGGCTTGTAGCTAAGGGATACACTCAACGACCCGGGGTCGATTTTGACCATACCTACTCGCCAGTAGCCATGGCTAAATCCATTCGGATTCTGCTCGCCATAGCAGCATGGTATGACTATGAGATATGGTAGATGGACGTGAAAACGGCCTTCCTCAACGGTTTCGTTGAAGAAGAGATCTATATGGATCAGCCGGAGGGTTTCACGGTCACTGGAGAAGAGCAGAAAGTCTGTCGTCTCCAAAAGTCCATCTATGGCCTCAAACAAGCCTCCCGAAGTTTGAACATTCGCTTTGATCAAGTAATACGGGGTTATGACTTCATCAAAAATGAATTCGACCCTTGTGTATAGAAGAAGGTCAGTGGGAGCTCAATAGTGTTCCTAGTGCTTTATGTGGATGACATTCTGCTCATTGGTAATGACGTTAGAATGTTAGGAAACACAAAAGCATGGTTATCAACCCAGTTTTCCATGAAGGACTTGGGTGAAGCCTCCTACATCCAAGGCATCCAGATTGTCAGGGACAGATCTAAAAGGATGTTAAGACTCACCCAAAACTCGTATATGGAGAAAGTCCTGAAGAGATATCGAATGGACAACTCCAAACGAGGATTCCTTCCAATGAGGCATGGGATCAAGTTATCCAAAAAACAGTCCCCACAGACAGATGAGGAACTTGAAAGGATGAAAGTCATCCCCTATGCTTCTGCCGTAGGTAGCATACAATATGCGGTCCACTGCACTAGGCCTGACATTGCATACGCTTTGAGCGTGACAAGCAGATATCAGTCCTGTGCAGGAGAGGCACATTGGAATGCTGTTAAGGGCATCCTTAAGTACCTAAGGAGGACTAAGGAAATGTTCCTAGTCTATGGCAATGGAGAACTAATTGTGGAAGGCTTTAGCGACGCTAGCTTCCAGTCTGATGACGATGATGCCAAGTCTCAATCGGGGTACGTATTCAAACTCAATGGAGGAGTAGTAGCTTGGAAAAGTTCCAAGCAAGCAACCATTGCTGACTCCACCACAGAGGCTGAGTACATAGCAGCTTCAGAAGCTGCTAAGGAAGCGGTTTGGATGAGAAACTACATCCAAGAGTTGGGTGTGGTGCCTAGCATCGCCGAGCCTGTTGTCATTTTCTGTGATAACAACGGCGCTATAGTGCAAGCAAAGGAACCGAGATCTCATCACCGGTCCAAACACATTCTTAGACGCTACCATCTTCATAGAGAAAAGGTAGGAAGAGGTGACGTCCGGATGGACCGAGTCAACTCGACAGACAACACAGCAGACCTGCTGACAAAGCCTATGTCGCAGAGCGCTCATACGCAACATCTTGAGAAGATGGGGATTAAGCATATGGGCAATTGGCTTTAAAGGTCAAGTGGGAGATTGTTAGAATAGGTGACCATGTAAGCCAATTTTGGCAGGAATATGTAACCTATGTCTAGACAATTTTTGGTATTTGATAAAAACATTTATGAATAAAGAAGTGAAAATTCATATGGCAATACTTTGTTTACGTTCACTTATATCTGCATTTACATTTCTGTTCACTACGCAAACAAAGCCCACTGACTGAGAAACGATTTCGGGGACTGGGACTACGCTTGGAGGTAGGTCCATGAAATCAGTCTTACCGAATCAGTCCGGAAATCTCCAAGTCAACGAATCCCAAAAATGGGTACCGGGATTCCCTTTGAGACTTGCACTAAGCATCTGCTGTCGTATTTCATCGACGGGTGACGAAGGTCGTCTAAGCAGTATTAGTGGGTCAGCATGCTAGGAAGCAGTTGACTGAGGTGACTCGCGGGAATCGTCTTACGGAGGACCTTGAGTATGGTCAGCAAGGTATGACGTGTATTCCCGGTTCCAACGGTACAGGCCAAGTCCTTTGACTTGAGGAACTACTGAATTTACCTGTGCATCAGGTCTGTATCTTAGATATGGTGAGAGATTGCCAAAATACTCTTGAGTAGTCATAAGCCATGTCTAGTGCGGCTCGGGTGCACAGAGTGACAATAGTTTCCAAGAAAGGATCTGTCTCCTATCAAAAGGCATTGACAGTTGAGTCTCATGTATGCTCTGTGTCTTGTCCCTGAAATCTGTGGCCACAGTAACTGAACAGAAGTGAAGGTTTCCCTTGCGGCGTTTAGTAAGGACAGACCGACACTTAGGTCCAAAATGGGTACCTGCTTTTTCCGTGCCCTAGACTCTAAGTGATGAGACCGAAGACAGAACGACAAGTGTACTGTTAGAATCTAAATGTTCATCCCCAATTATTTCACCTAGTCTCTACTGCCATGGACCGTTGCTAGATGGCCACCCATGGTAACGGGCGGATTCTAGGAATCCGACCAAGTCTAGCTGAATGGTGAACCTAAAGAGTCACACACTATCCACAGACACTTAATATTTAATTTGAAATTAAATATTGGAGTAAAGGAATGATTAAATTAGATTTAATCGGGTCCTATATTTTCTTGGAGAAATTAATTCCTTCTATTTGATAAAAGGAATTAAATTAATAAATAGGATTTATTAAAGGGTTGATTTAATGGGCTTAGAATAAATATTAATATTTATTTATTATATTATATTTATTCTTTTAGCCTTTTGGAATATTTAATGGGATTTAAATATTCCATTAAATTAAAATCAACGGTTGAGATGGAAAGGGGAGATGGAAGGCTAGGATTCGTTTGACTAGATCAAACACTAGTTTGACTAGGACTTTGACTAGGTCAAAATCCTAGTCAAATTAGAGTTCTTAGAGTAGGAGTTTAAAGAGGATTAAACTCCTCCTCTATAAATACCTCTAGCTTCCAACCTTTTGAATGATGATGATTCTTGAAATCACACACACAACACACACTCATCTCTCCCCTCTCCTACATCTCGTCCGCCTCTCTCTCTCTCTCTCACTCTCCAAGAAACTATTTACTTGTTCTTTTGTTCTTGGAACATTAGAACTTAGATGAATCAATACCGTTAATTGATAACGTGTTGTTGATTCATCCACTCCAGAAATATACACTTGTTCGTTGCTAGCACGACGTGCAACATACGTGGGTGGATCGTGTGTCACGATTTGGAGGGTCTCAAGAACGAGATCTCGGTGCAAAACGGGGAACAACGCGAGTAGCCGTTGAAGACGAAAACGACAACGGGTAGGTCTCGTTTTACTTTTTCGTCCCTCTTTAATTTTCAACTCTATGGCCTCCATGATTTCTTTACATGTTATATGATCATGAGAAACACCGAACCCCGGGAACCTCAAGGGCACACCCCTTGAGCGTGTACTTTTAAATTTAAAGCATGCTTTAATTTTCATATGTTTATTTTTATCGCGCTTCCGCATTTGCGCAATTCCCGGGACGATCCACCGATTTCTTTCAAAACGGGGAATAACGCGTGTAGCCGTTGAAGACGAAAACGACAACGGGTAGGTCTCGCTTTATTTTTCGTCCCTCTTTAATTTTTCAACTTTATGGCCTTCATGATTTCTTTACATGTTATATAATCATGAGATACACCGAACGCCCGGGAGCCTCAAGGGTACACCCCTTGAGCGTGTTCTTTTAAATTAAAGCATGCTTTATTTTTTGTATCTTTATTTTTATCGCGCTTCCGCATTCGCGCAATTCCCGGGACGATCCACCGATTTCTTTCATGCCACAGGTCTATTGGACTTGGTCCATACAGACGTATGTGGACCACTAAGGACGCAAGGCTTGAGTTGGGTTCTCCTACTTCATAACCTTTACCGATGATCATTCACGGTATGATTATGTTTACCTAATGAGGTACAAGTCTGGAGCTCTTGAGAGGTTTAAAGAATTCAGACTTGAAGTGGAGAACCAGACCAACTGCAAAATTAAAGTCCCACGGTCAGACCGAGGCGGTGAGTACCTTAGTACCGAGTTCCTAGATTATCTAAAAGAACATGGTATAATATCAGAATGGACACCTCCCAGAACACCACAATTAAACGGTGTCTCTGAAAGGAGGAATCGAACCCTGTTGGACATGGTTCGGTCCATGATGAGTTTTACCAAATTGCCCTTATCCTTTCGTGACTATGCACTAGAAACGACGGCCAAGTTGTTGAATTTGGCGCCTTCCAGTGCATTGACCCAAACGCCATATGAGATATGGCACGGCCAGCCTGCATCCTACAACTACTTGAAAGTATGGGTAGCCCCGCATACGTCAAGAGGTTAGTGGGAGATAAGCTAGAATCCAGGTCTAGCTTATGCAGGTTCGTTGGATACCCTAAAGAAAACTGCGGGTTATTACTTTTATGACCCCTTGGAACAAAGGTGTTTGTTTCAAGGAATGCAGTATTCTTAGAGCAAGGCTTCCCAGAGGATGTCCAACCTGATGAGCTGATCCTTGAGGAATCAAGTGTTAGAATAGGTGACCAGAAAGTCAATGGTATTGGCTGTTCTGAGAACTACTCGTCAATCTGTGAACAAGTAATATTATGTTAATGAATGAAGTAAGGATTCATAGGCATGAGTTCGTTGTACTTACTGCTTGCATCGTTACGATGTCACAACAAACACCCACAGACTGAAATAACATTTCGGGAAATTGGAACTACGCTTGGAGGTAGGTTCATGAAATCAGTTTCGCCGAATCAGTCTGAAATACTCCAAGTCAAAGAAATCTCGAGACAGGGCATCGAGAATCCATTTGAGACTGGCACTAAGCATCTGCTGTCGTGTTTCATCGACGGGTGACGAGGATCGTCTAAGCAGTGTTAGTGGGTCGGCCTGCTGGGGAGCGGCCGACTGAGGTGACTCGCGGGAATCATCATATGGAAGCTACTCGGGCTTGGTCGGTATGAATCGTATTCCCGGTTCCGATAGTACGGGATTAGTCCTCGGACTTGAGGATCACGGCAGTCCCCTACGTACTAAGGCTGTATCTTGGATCTGGTGAAATTTGACCGATTATATCACATGGTCATCATAAGCCTCGTCCAGTGCAGTCGGAGTGTGTAACAACGGTGAATTCCAAGATAGGATCTGTCCCCTGTCAAAGGATATGACAACAAGATCTCCTATGCGCTCGGAGATGGTTTAGACTCACAAAGTCTATGGCCATAGCACTTGATGTAGTGGGAAAGGATTTCCTACGTCGAGTTAAACCTATCTCGAGCATTATGCATAGTTTCCTAGTCAAGGATGGGAACCGACCCCTAGACTAAAGGCCGGGAGAAATGCGACAGTAGGACCGTACCCGTACGTATCAAGCGTCGGTAGGACCGCACCTGCGTATAACTCGGAGCCTAAATGTTCACACCATAAATTCACCTAGTCTCTAGTGCCATGGACCGTTGCTAGATGGCCACCCATGGTAACGGACTACTTTGGTTATGAAATAACAAAAAGTAGGTCCAAGTCTAGCTGAAAGGTGAACCTAAAGAGTCACACCCGCTACACCAAATGAAAGGGAATTAATTTGGAATTAATTCCTGGAGAAGGTTTAATTTAATGGAATTAAATTATACTTCTTGGAGATTCAAGCCTCAATGAATTATTTGGAATAATCGGGCTTGAGTTCATAAATTAGATATATAAATTTTATAAAGCATGGGCCTTCCTTTTAATTAGATTAAAAGGGTGAATTAATTAATTAGTGGGCTTGGTATATTAAATATGATTTAATATAAAGTCCATGGGACTATTTAATTTAGAATTAAATAATCCCATTCTATGGAATTAATTAATGGGCTTGGTATATTAAATAGGATTTAATATAAAGTCCATGGGACTATTTAATTTAGAATTAAATAAGTCCTTTCCATTAATTAATTAATGAGCTTAGTATATTAAATATGATTTAATATAAAGTCCATGGGAATATTTAATTTAGAATTAAATAGGCCCATTACATAAAGCCCATCAAAATGGATGGACAAGATTTGATCTAGAGAATGATGAGATGAAGGGCCATAATTAATTTGACTTAATCAAAGCCTAATTTGAATAGGATTTGACTAGGTCAAAATCCTAGTTAAAGTGTGTCTCTTTGGAAGAGTTTGAGAAGGAATAGGAAATTCCATCTTCTATAAATACTCAAAAAACACACACTCACACCTACTATTCTCTACAACTCTCATCTCTCAATTCCCTCTCAAGTTTCGTCCATCCCCTTTCTTTAATCTCCAAGAATACTACTTTTTTCTTCTTGATTTATTCAAGTTAAGAACATAAGAGACATTGATTGCGTTAATTCATAGCGTGTATCGATGTCTCTTCTCCCCAAAATAATTTCTTGCTAGCACAAGGGTTGTTTGCTTTCCGGTGGAGCGAGTGAGATGATTTAGAGGGTCTCTTCTTTGAGATCTTGGTGCAAAACGGGGAACAATGCATGTAGCCGAAACGAAGACAAAACTACAACCGGGTAGGTTCTTTAATTTCGTTTTTTCGGTTTCAATTCTATGGCCTCCATGTTGTGTTTTATTGAACATGAGATACACCGAACGCCCGGGAGAATCAAGGGCACACCCCTTGATTCGTTTATGTATGTTTTGCATTATTTAAATTCCTTTTAATTATGCTTTGTAATTTTTATCACGCATTCTTTCGCGCTTCCACTATACGCGCTCATCTCCAGGGACGATCCACATAATCTTTCAGTGGTATCAGAGCCCGGTTCAGTGTATAGGCCTAGAATTCTATGTGCTATGTGTGTTTAAGCATGATAAACGTGTTTTAATTTACGTTTATAGCATGTTTATCGTAGATATTTATTCGCGCTTAATTTTGCATGGGATTTTGGATCTTGATTTTCTTGAATGTGTTAATACATGTTCTAGGGTTGAATTTATCTTGTGGTTCAGAAAATAGCATGAAAAAGTCGAAAAAGAGTGAAAAACGGCGAACCGGCAGCAGCAGCACGCTGGCCGCGCATGCAGGCAGGGGCCTGCGCGCGCCCGGCCAGCGCGCCCAGCGTGCGCGGACAGCGTGTGCGCTGTGCCGGCCGCGCGCGCACGGCATGCGTTGGGCGCAGGCGCGCGCGCCTGGCCGGCCGGCTGTGCCGTTTTCCGTTTCTCACCCGTTTTTGGCTCGTTTTTCAAAACTGTTTTTACTGAATTATTTTTATGATATTTTATGCATTATTCTGAACCCGTTGACTTAGAATATTTATTTTTGAGATTTGGAATTTCCTAAAATAAATATTGCTTGGTTGATGAGGAAAGGGTTTCCTAACAAGATTTAATTTTTGCAATGGTTCCACCAATGATCAAAATTCATATGTGAAATTTCGCAATAATTTCTGCGTTTTATAATGTTGGACATCATGGTTATTTTATGGTTTGAGCATGAGTAGATCTTAGCATGTATTAATATTGCACAAATGTTGGATTTTGGGATTCTTGAATATATGAGCATATTCTTGAATTGTTGGTTTTTGTGTTTTCAGAAAATTTGATTTTTCTGTATAATTCTTGGATTTTTTCTGAATTAATTAAATTGGGGCATTTTAATTTTGGTTGAGATTTTATATTTCATAGAATTAATATTGCCTTGTTAATTATGGAAAAGGTTTTTCCAACAAAATCGTTATGCATATGTTGCACTATTATCCAATGTTTGGTGTGAATATTTTACATGTAGTTTCTGCATTTATTTTATGGTATGGATTATCATGGATGTTGGTATAGCATATTTTACGTGGGATATGTATTTGTGCTATTTGTGTTAATTGATTTAACAAAGGATGATCACAAAGCCCCCAGACCGCATGTATGGTTTATTTACATTTATTTGTTGGATTGTGGCCTGTGTGCCTCTTTATTTTCCTCTCTGTCTCTCTTCTAGTTGCCTTGGAATAACAAGGCTTTCTCTCTCCCTCCTAATGTACTCCCCCCAAATGTTTAATTGGGGTTTCTTATTTTATGATGTAATGAGAGTAGAATTAGGGGTGAGGTTTTATTTTGTAAATAAAAGCTACAAGAGAAGACAAGCCCAAGGTGTTGGAGGCCCATGGAGGTAGCCATCAGATAGCCACGGAGGATCCATGGAGAAGGAGCCCGGTGTAGGCCCAAGAAGATAAAGAGGATTTACAAGGCCCATTGCATGTAATGGGTTATTAAATCTTGTAATAGCATAGGGCCTACCCTTAGATTGACCATAGATCCACTGCGGGCTCAGTGGGTCGCATAGGTTTGGTCTTGTGATCATCCTACAGGGGCGTGCTAGGCTTTATTTTGCATGCGATGCGTATTATATGCTTATGATTATTCTATATGCTTTATGTATGGTTACATCCACGCTTAGAATATTTCTGCCATAACGCATGCAATGCAATACTTAATAGACCCTTAATAAATGGACTAGGAGTCTGGGAGTCTGTCCAAGCCTTCCATCCATGGCAAAAGTGAGGAAGATCTTTTAGGTCGATAGCGTGGTCTTACGAGTCGTGGCACGACTATCGTGCTTAAAAGAAGCTGCACTTTATCATGAACGATGAGTAGACTGCTGTTACCTGTCTCACGAGTCGTGGAGGTAGCAGTGAGTCTATGAATCGGTTGATTGGGTCGGGTCTAACGCCCGAATAACGTGAATCGCTTCGAGTCGTCGGGATCACGTGAAAGGGTGAGGCAATTATCTTGGGAATCTCGTGGAACGAGAATGGTATGGAATACCTCCCACGGGTTCTTTTCCCATGCGAATCGTAAAAGCGGGGTATGGGGAGATCGCTGTGGATCTTGAGCCCACTAGGAAAGGATTTCCCGAAAACAACGTTTGAGAGTGTCGTGTTTTTCGTAGAAATAGTGGGAGAGGTTAAGGACTAAAGACCGAGACTTAACCAAAATATTACTTCATTCTGCTTATTATTTTCTGTTTCATATATGTTGTGAATGTCTAAGAATCCACCAAAACATCATTAAGAGGCTCATTAAAAAGGAACCAATTACACGAATTGACTGCGAAATCTTAAGATGGTCTTAGATTTCCAGAACCTTAACTCACATACCGGAATGAGGACGTTCCTCAGCCCTTGCCGGAGGGGTCGACAACTGAGGCAATGCTTGGCGTTCAAAAGTTGAAGGATGACCACCGGCAAGTAGGATATAATGATGTTGGCTCAAGCTATGCTTCGTTTGCCATCATGTCTATATGGTCTTGGACCAGCATGTGGGGTAAAATGCAACGAAGGCATATTTGGAGCTAAGATGACGGAAGGGATGTCGGTACAAAGAACATGGAGTGATGATGCAATCCCTAGTGGAGAAGCTCAAAAGATCTCCACGTCAGTCTTGAAAGAGAGACGTACATTGACATGATCCTTCAGTCTCTTCCTCCCTCCTACGAACCATTAATTATCAACATGAATGAGCTTAGAAAAGATCTTCATAGGTTGATAATTATGTTGGTCTAGTACGAAGCAACGATTGCAAAATCTGCGCCGTCGGTACTAGTAGGAGAGGCTTCAACCTCCATAGCGAAAGGCAAGGGTGCCAGACGCTAAAAGAGGAAGAAGGGTAAGGTAACATCAACTATTGCAGCACTTCAAGTGTTCTTCCTTTACAACACAAGGTGGAAGTAAAGGAAAGAGCAAAAGGTTCAAGCAGTCAAGTTCATAGATTCTAAGAACGTAAGCATTCACTGTCGTAAAGAGGGCCATTGGAAAAGAGAGTATTCTAAACCTCTCTCCAATGTAGGTAAAATTTGATATTGAGTATTGACATGATCACTTTATTTTGTATTTGATACCATTCCTATCACTAATCTGCGGGTGGTTTGCAGAAAGTGAATAAGGACTTAAAAGCCAAGAACAGTTCTAGGATTCAACAATGGCAAGGTCCATTGATGAAAAGGACTAGAGACTTGTTAGGCTCATAATCGTGATCATGTTAGGATAATATAGGAATTACGTAACCTAGCATGATCAAAAGTATGTCTCTTTGTTGGACAAAGGTTTTATTACATACATATTTGATCAAACAAAATTATTGAATAATGATTCATGTTTGCTAGTACGTAAATTTCTAAAATACCATCCCATAAAAGGTTTATGGATACTCAAAATTCAAATTATCTAAATGGATTAATCAAGACAACTTGCAGATTTGGCATCTACAACAGCTAGACATTTCTTCTTATTAAAAGATAAGTAAATTGGAAAGTTTGATGAATCTAGAAATAGATGATTCGAATCGACTAAATTTACAAGTCTTTTATGAAGAAGAAAGTCCGAAAGCTCTTTGTTGGACAAAGTAGGCTTGCCAAATAGTCTATTGGAAGGGAGCCAATAAGACAACTGTAGGTTACTAATACACAAGACCATAAGAGGGTTCAAAAGTCTAAAGGTCCCATAGGAGGTTTGGGAATTAGACTTAAGGTGGTGAACCATAAATGGTCGCAACATTAAACCTGTTTCGATAGGATCGAAAAGGCCGTGTATTTAGTGGGAGCTCTTGAGCATCCAGTTGAGAATGGAATTCTCAATGAAACGTTTCCTATAAAGGCCAAGATGACAGTCTCTGATAAAGCGACAGTAGGACCGTACCCGTACGTATCAAGCGTCGGTAGGACCGCACCTGCGTATAACTCGGAGCCTAAATGTTCACACCATAAATTCACCTAGTCTCTAGTGCCATGGACCGTTGCTAGATGGCCACCCATGGTAACGGACTACTTTGGTTATGAAATAACAAAAAGTAGGTCCAAGTCTAGCTGAAAGATGAACCTAAAGAGTCACACCCGCTACACCAAATGAAAGGGAATTAATTTGGAATTAATTCCTGGACAAGGTTTAATTTAATGGAATTAAATTATACTTCTTGGAGATTCAAGCCTCGATGAATTATTTGGAATAATCGGGCTTGAGTTCATAAATTAGATTTATGAATTTTATAAAGCATGGGCTTTCCCTTTAATTAGATTAAAAGGGTGAATTAATTAATTAGTGGGCTTGGTAGATTAAATAGGATTTAATATAAAAGTCCATGGGACTATTTAATTTAGAATTAAATAATCCAATTCTATGGAATTAATTAATGGGCTTGGTATATTAAATAGGATTTAATATAAAGTCCATGGGACTATTTAATTTAGAATTAAATAAGTCCTTTCCATTAATTAATTAATGGGCTTAGTATATTAAATATGATTTAATATAAAGTCCATGGGAATATTTAATTTAGAATTAAATAGGCCCATTACATAAAGCCCATCAAAATGGATGGACAAGATTTGATCTAGAGAATGATGAGATGAAGGGCCATGATTAATTTGACTTAATCAAAGCCTAATTTGACTAGGATTTGACTAGGTCAAAATCCTAGTCAAAGTGTGTCTCTTTGGAAAAGTTTTGAGAAGGAATAGGAAATTCCATTTTTCTATAAATACTCAAAAAACACACACCCACACCTACTATTCTCTACAACTCTCATCTCTCAATTCCCTCTCAAGTTTCGTCCATCCCCTTTCTTTAATCTCCAAGAATACTAGTTTGTTCTTCTTGATTTATTCAAGTTAAGAACATAAGAGACATTGATTGCGTTAATTCATAGCGTGTATCGATGTCTCTTCTCCCCAAAATAATTTCTTGCTAGCACAAGGGTTGTTTGCTTTCCGGTGGAGCGAGTGAGATGATTTAGAGGGTCTCTTCTTTGAGATCTTGGTGCAAAACGGGGAACAATGCATGTAGCCGAAACGAAGACAAAACTACAACCGGGTAGGTTCTTTAATTTTATTTTTTCGGTTTCAATTCTATGGCCTCCATGTTGTGTTTTATTGAACATGAGATACACCAAACGTCCGGGAGAATCAAGGGAACACCCCTTGATTCGTTTATGTATGTTTTGCATTATTTAAATTACTTTTTAATTATGCTTTGTAATTTTTTATTACGCATTCTTTCGCACTTCCGCTATACGCGCTCATCTCCCGGGATGATCCACATAATCTTTCATCAAGCGATGGAATCCAGCCATCAGAGGTAGCCGTGGAACCCTCACTTAGAGGATTCAGGATAGACAGCCGAAGGGCTGACCAACCTCAAGGAGTCCAACATTCTAGGCATGAAAGACAACCTCAGGAACGGCCAGCCCCGGTCCCTGAACCGCCGGCTTCGATACAGTCAGCGCCCACAGTCACCACTGATGTTCCCGTTCTCCGTAGGTCCACTAAAGAATCCAGACCTCCAGTGAGATATGGCTTTCTAGGAGCGACCGATCTTTTGGATAACGATCCTAAGACATACGGAGAACCGATGTCTGACATCGACTCCGGGAAATGGCTTGAGGCCATGAAAACCGAAATGGACTCCATGAGCAAGAACCAAGTCTGGAGACTTGTAGATCCACCGAAAGGTATTAAGCTAGTGGGCTGTAAGTGGGTCTACAAGCGCAAACTTGGTGTTGATGGAGAAGTCAACAACCTTTAAGGCTAGGCTTGTAGCTAAGGGATACACTCAACGACCCGGGGTCGATTTTGAGGATACCTATTCGCCAGTAGCCATGGCTAAGTCCATTCGGATCCTGCTCGCCATAGCAGCATGGTATGACTATGAGATATAGCAGATGGACGTGAGAACGGCCTTCCTCAATGGGTTCGTTGAAGAAGAGATCTATATGGATCAGCCGGAGGGTTTCACGGTCACTGGAGAAGAACAGAAAGTCTGTCGTCTCCAGAAGTCCATCTATGGCTCAAAACAAGCATCCCGAAGTTGGAACATTCGATTTGATGAAGTAATACGGGGTTATGACTTCATCAAGAACGAATCCAACCCTTGTGTATACAAGAAGGTCAGTGGGAGCTCAATAGTGTTCCTAGTGCTTTATGTGGATGACATTCTACTCATTGGTAATGACGTTAGAATGTTAGGAAACACAAAAACATGGTTGTCAACCCAGTTTTCCATGAAGGATTTGGGTGAAGCCTCCTACATCCTAGGCATCCAGATTGTCAGGGACAGATCTAAAAGGATGTTAGGGCTCACCCAAAACTCGTATATGGAGAAAGTCCTAAAGAGATATCGAATGGACAACTCCAAGAGAGGATTCCTTCCCATGAGGCATGGGATCAAGTTGTCCAAGAAACAGTCCCCACAGATTGATGAGGAACTTGAAAGGATGAAATTCATCCCCTATGCTTCTGCCGTAGGTAGCATCCAATATGCGGTCCACTGCACCAGGCTGACATTGTGTACGCTTTGAGCGTAACAAGCAGATATTAGTCCTGTGCGGGAGAGGCACATTGGAATGCTGTTAAGGGCATCCTTAAGTACCTAAGGAGGACTAAGGAAATGTTCTTAGTCTATGGCAATCGAGAGCTGATCCTGGAAGGCTTTAGCGACGCTAGCTTCCAGTCTGATGACGATGATGCCAAGTCTCAATCGGGTTACGTATTCAAGCTCAATGGAGGAGTAGTGGCTTGGAAAAGTTCCAAGCAAGCAACCACTGTTGACTCCACTACAGAGGCTGAATACATAGCTGAAGGACAAGCGGATCCGTCCGGGAGCGCGAGCGGAAGCGAGAAAAGCGAGAAATTGCGTAAATTTAAATTAAATTCAAAATACGCGAATCCCAAGGGGTGTACCCTTGGGTGCTCAACCGGGCGTTCGATGTAGGATGAGTAAATATTAAAACATATATTTAAACACATAGGGCATAGATATACAAATGAAATCAATCAAAGCGTAATAAACCGTTACCTTTGATTGTTTAGCGTATGCTCCCGGCTACTAGCGTTGTTCCTTCTCCGGAATGCTCACGAAATCCAAACGTATGGATTCTCCAAAGGTGATCCACACCACACCGGAAGAAACACACGTTCTTCTTGCTAGAAAAGAACGAGTTTAGGAAGGAATCGGTTTAAGAGAATAACACTATGAATTAGTGTTCTCTTAAACTTACTTTGTTCTTCTTCTTGATTCAAAATCAAGTGAAGAACACAAGTGTAAGAGAGGGAGGGAGCACGAAATTTTGAGAGAGAGGAGAGGATTTTTGTCTTCTCTTTTTCCTAGAAAAAGATGAATAATGAATCACTTATGCTTGGTGTTGTATATTCTAATATATATACATAATTAATGTGATTATTGGAATGTGTCTAGGTTCATCCAAGGATGTCTAGATTCATTCCAATCAATCACCATCAATTCTTCAATCAAGCCTACCAAAATTTATGGTATGATCAAATCATACCAAAAGGGAAGAGCTTGATTGGAGTTGATTTGTCTCTTTCCAAAAGAGACAAGTCAACATACCACCTAGCATGAAACATGGCTGATTTTGCTTCCTCCAAGGGAGCGTGTCGGCCATGTTTGATTAAGGAAAGAAGTCCAACTTCTTCCCATTCCAAATTAGGAATTATTTCTCCTCTCGGGTATAATTTAACGGACCGGGTTTTATCGTAATTCAATTGCGACGAACCCAATATTAAATCCAATTTAATGTCCACTTAAATTATTCCCCGTTGATCTTTTAATCCAATTAAAAGATCCAACGTCTCAAAATCTCAACTTTCCATATTTAATCGAAAATCCAATTTACCGATTAAATGAAAGCCCGATACAATATCGGCCCGTCCATCCAATGGACTTTCCCTTAAGTAATCCAATTACTTATTTTATCCTTCGAGATTGACTCCAAGTCGATCTGTCAACCTCCTCGGTGATTTGTGTGTGACCCTTTAGGTTCACCCTCAGCTAGACTTGGGCCCGTGTCCCACAAGGGCCCGTTACCATGGGTGGGCCGTCTAGCAACGGTCCATGGAACTAGAGACTAGGTGAATTGGCGTGAACATTTAGGCGCCAATTCCGTACGGGTACGATCCTTCCGTCTACCGTCTCCCGGCCTTAGTCTAGGGTATGGAATTGGGCGTCGGTTCCCATCCTTGACTAGGCATCTATGCTTAATACTCGAGACCACGTATGCTTCATTGCGTCGACACAGGAAACCATTCCCTGTTCGACCAACCACTGTGGCCACAGCTTCAAACAGCAATGAACGTGTCTCCGAGTGCATAGGAGATACCTCTGTCACATACTGACAGGGGACGGATACTCTTCCTGGAATCCACCGTCCTCGCTACACATTCTGACTGCACTGGACAAGGCTTATGATAATCATCTTACAGAATGATTACCTCTCGCCAGATCCAAGATACAGCCGTCCTGTGCACGCGACTGCCATGATCCCTCAAGTCTGAAGATTACTCCCGTACTATCGGAACCGGGGAAAAACCAATCATACCGACCAAGCCTCCAAAGCTTCCATATGATGATCCCGCCGAGTCAGTCCAGTCGGCTCGACCCCAGTCGACCAACCCATCAAGATCGTGTAGGCGTCCCACGCCTGTCGCCGATGAAACACGGCACTCATGCAATGACCACGACTCTTGACGCAAGTCTCAATAGGACTCTCGATGCCCTGTCTCGAGGTCCTCGACTTGGAACGTTTCAGACCCAACTCTTAATCAGTTGGTTTCATGACCACCATCCAATGCGTGGCCCAACTGCACGAGTTGTTATCCATGGTCTGTGGGCTTTGTTGCGATATAAGTTAAACACCGTTTTAACAAATGTAAGATGAGCGCAACACAAGAAGGTAACATTGGTGACGAACACTCATCTTATTCATCACATAATAATATTACATTCACATCAAGTTGTCGGATAGGTTACAAATTTCCAAACCTATTTGGCTTTCTGGTCACCTATTCCAACAATCTCTCACTTGACCTAAAGCCAATCACCCATTGACCTTGAACCTCTTATTCAGATGGTGAGTATGGGCAACTTGCGACATGGGCTTAGCAAGTGGATCTGCTATGTTTTCTGCGGAGCTGACTCTGTCCAACTGAATGTCACTCCTGCTATCCATCTCTCTACGTAGATGGTAGCGTCTAAGAATATGCTTGGATCGTGATGAGATCTCGGTTCCTTTGCCAGCGCTATCGCCCCGTTGTTATCATAAAAGATAATTACAGACTTAGCAATGCTAGTTACTACATCCAACTCTTGGATGTAGCTCATCAACCAAACCACTCCTTAGCAGCTTCCAAAGCCGCTATGTATTCAAAACTCTATGGTGGAGTCCGCCGTGGTAGCCTGCTTGGAACCCTTCCAAGTAACCACGCCACCATTTAGTCTAAATACAAAACCAAACTGAGACTTGGCATCATCGTCATCCGATTGGAAGCTAGCGTCGCTATTTGCCTTCCAGTATCAACTCTCCACCGCTGTAGATCAAGAAGATATCCTTAGTCCTATTCAGGTACTTCAGGAAGTCTTGACTGCACTCCAGTGTGCCTCCCCGGCACACGACTGATATCGACTTGTTACGCTCAAAGCGAAAGCCACATCAGGTCTAGTGCATTGAACAACATACTGTATGCTGCCTACGATTGAAGCATAGGGGATGTCCAACATCCGTTTAAGCTCCTCATCAGTCTTAGGAGACTGCTTCTTGGATAAACTTAATTCCATGCCTCACTGGAAGGAATCCTCGTTTTGAGTTCTCCATCTTGAATCTCTTCAAGACTTTCTCAATGTACGAGGACTGGGCCATTCCTAACATCCTTTTAGATCTATCCCTGTAGATCTTGATGCCAAGGATGTAGGATGCCTCGCCCATATCCTTAATGGACAATTGCATTGACAACCAAGCTTTAGTGGTACCCAACATCTTAGCATCATTCCCAATGAGCAAGATGTCATCCACGTAAAGCACCAGAAACGTAACTGAGCTCTCACTGATCTTCTTGTATACACAAGGATCGGACTTGTTCTTGATGAAATCATATCCCCGTATGACTTCATCAAAATGTATGTTCCATCTTCAGGTTTAACCCCTGTTGGTGGATCTGCTAGGGTCCAAACCTTGTTTTTACCCATCGAGTCCATCTCGGATTTCATGGCCTCAAGCCACTTGTCCGAATCGATGTCCGACATCGCTTCTCCGTACGTCTTTGGATCATTATCCAACTGACCCGGTCAGGCCCAGAAATCCATACCTATCAGGTGCATGGGATACTCTGGCCGACCTATGGAGGACTGGAACAATATCAGTGGAACCACTGGCTCAGATGTCACTGCCGCCTCATGGGGTGCCTCACTTGATTCCTCAAGGAGCACCTCATCGCGTCGACTATCCGATGGAAAACCTTTTTCCAAGAACACTGCGTTTCGCGGGACAAAAAACCTTTTGCTCGGAGGGATCATAGAAATAATACCCCCGCAGTTTCTTTCGGATAGCCGATGAACCTGCATAAACTAGACCTCGAGTCCAGTTTATCTCCCACTAATCTCTTGACATATGCGGGGCAACCCCACACTTTCAAGTATTTGTAGGAGGCAGGCTTGCCATGCCATATCTCATATGGCGTCTGGGATACCCTTTAAGATGGCGCCAAGTTCAAAACTATTGGCCGCCGTCTCAAGAGCGTATACGCAGAAGGAAAGGGGGAGTTAGATAAACTCATCATGGATCGGGCCATGTCCAACAGGTCCGATTCCTCCTTTCAGACACACCATTAAGCTGCGGTGTTCCAGGAGGGGTCCACACTGAGAGAGAATCCCATTCTCTTTTTAGATAATCAGTAAACTCACCACTCAAATACTCTCCACCTCGGTCCGACCGAAGGGCTTTGATCTTTTCGACCGGTTTTGGTTCTCTACTTCAAGTCTGTATTCCTTAAACCTTCCAAAGGCTTCAGACTTGTACCTCATCAGGTAAACATAACCATACCGTGAGCGATCATCGGTAAAGGTTATGAAGTACGAGTACCCACCTCTAGCCTGAGTATTTAGTGGACCACAGACATCTGTATGGATCAAATCCAACAGACCACTGGCTAGCGTACTTTGTCCAACAAAGGGTTTCTTGATCATCTTTCCCTTTAGACAGGATTCGCAGGTCGGTAGGTTGTCCAAATCGTTCTATTTCTAGACTCTTTGAGTCCACCAACCTTCTTATCCTATCTTTAAAGATATGACCTAACCTCGCATGCCATATCTGTGCGTTATTATGATCATCACGTTTTCGTTTGTGTTCTGCAGTCATAATCCAATTAGACTGTTGAAGTATGTACAGACCGTTGACCAATGTACCAAGCAGATGAGAAATACCATCTTTCATAATGAAAAAACCGTTTTTTATTGATGGTAAATTCATATCCCTCCTTATCAAGGACCGGGATGGAAACAATGTTTTTAATCATGCTAGGTACATAGAAACAGTCGTTCAGTACAATCCTAACATGACTACTAATGGCTAATTCTAGTGATCCTACGGCCTCCGCAGCAACGGCCTTGCCATCGCCTAGCCTCAGGATCATCTCATCCTTGGTTAGCCTTCTGCTTCTTTGCAGTGCCTGCAAATCATTGCAGATGTGAGCACCACACCCGGTATCCAATACCCACGAAGCAGAATTAATAATCATATTAACTTCAACCACAAACACACCTGGGTTTGGAGAGGAGTTGTGGGCACTCCCTCTTCCAATGCCCTTTCCCTTGGCAATGTATGCAGACATCATTTGCCTTGGACCGCCGAGAACCACGGGCCTTCCCTTTCCCTTTGCTCGGTCCAACCGGAGCAACAAGGATGCCCGGAGCGTGAGCAGGGGCCACAACCGTCTTCCCTTTGCCCTTCTTCCTCTTCCAGCGTCCGGCCCTCTTGCCATTTGCCTTGGAGGTCGAAGCCTCTCCTATCAATACCGCCGGCACTGACTTGTGGGTCGTTGCCTCGTATTGGACCAGCATGTTGATCAACTCATGAATAAACTTCTCAAGTCCATTCATGTTATAGTTTACAACAAACGGGTCATAGGATGGAGGAAGCGACTGGAGGATCACGTCAATGTACGTGTCATTGTTAAGCCCAGCTTTAAGATCCTTGAGTTTCTCTACTAGGGAGAGCATCTTGACCCCATGACTTTGTACAGACGCTCCTTCAGCAAGCTTGGTGCAAAGAATGCTTTTGTGGCGGCATATCTAATATGCCTATCCGGAACCGCATAAACCTCGTTCATGCGGAGCATTATGGCGGAGACGTTGTCCAGCCTCTCATACTGCTTCTGGATGTCGTTAGACATCGAAGACAGTATGATACTGCGTACTTTCCGGTTGTCCTCACGTCATTTCTCGAACGTCAAACATTCTCAGGCGTGGACCCATCCGATAAGTCGCTCGGTGGCGGCTCGTCCAAGACGTAGCCTTGGTTCTCGGAACCGAGGACAATCCTCAGGTTTCTCAGCCAGTCCGAGTAGTTCGTTCCGTTGAATTTGTTAGTCTCAAGAATCATGGTTAACGGGTTCTTAGACATATCTACATTAATGAAAATGTAAAGCAGAAATTAGCAGATGATGGTAATATTATTGTTCAAGTTGAAGACTTGGTCTTTTAGTCTTTTAACCCTCCCACTATTTATACGAAGTCCGCCACTCTCAAGCGGTGTTCCGGGAAACCATTTCCTAGTGGGCTTGGGATCCACAAGCGTAATCTCCATGCCCACTTTTACGATTCACATGAAGAAGACCTTGTGGGAGATATCCAATATCATTCTCATCCAATGAGATCCCAAGATATTTTGCCTCACCTATTCACATGGTCCCGAGGACTCCAAGCGAACCATGTTACTCAGTGTTGGCCCGACCCATCAACCAAATCATGCCTCAAACTGTCGCCCCCCACGACTCGTGAGACAGGGAAACAGCGAGCGCAGTCTTTTTGTTCACAACAATAGTGCAGCTTTCCCCTAGTCCAAGTGTGCCACGACTCGTGAGACCACACTTGGGTAGTGGTAGCTTCCTCACCACATTGTTGTGGATGGAAGGCTTGGACAGACCAAAATACCATTTTGATCCAAAGTCCGTTCTGGACCTAATAATTAATTTGGTCCAACCAAATGAGAGTTTGTGTGTGATCGAGACCTCATCACATTATTGTGTTTTAGCATGCATAAATATCCAATATTTAAAGCGATAAATAAAAAACGCCGCATGCATAAAACATAGCATACCCCTGTTAGGATGATCACAAGCCCAACCTATGCGACCCACTGAGCCCGCAGTGAGTCTATGGTCTGTCTAGGGTGGTCCTAAATTATTACAATAGTAATATACCCATTGTCATTCCAATGGGCCTTGTAGTGCTCTTGTTTCACGCCTTAATGC